>CAUJRU010001275.1:0-173789 GCA_963277665.1 Viscum album | reverse complement strand
AGAAGATTCAAGTTTTGATGTGGGGGTTATGCAGGGAGCTAGTACACATCATGTACCTGAGATACACATCATATAGTGGTTTTTTAACCTGGGGTGATGTGGTTTTTAGTGAAACCTATCCTGCATGCACTACACGTCGTGACCAAGAGGTGCACATTGTTTCTTGGCCAATTCCAAGGTTTAGGTCATGTATTTTTCAATTTAACTCAGTGTTTTTCCCCTGAACCTCTTACCTCTAGACCCTAACTTTTTCCTAGGAATTTTTCTGAGACGTCTCATCATCCAGATAAATCTGATAGGCTCCATTTCATTACTACATATATGATTCATCTCTATGGGTGCATGTTCTTTCCGGTTCTTCTTTGCGGTTGATTATGACATAACCCTTTTCATGCGTTATAAGATACTTCGATATAACTTGGTTGATCCTTTTCTTCTCTCCTAGATCCATTATGAGATCTCGTTCCGGAAGCCTTAACCCTTTGATGGTTGGGGTGCAATAGGCGTACTTATTCAATGTATGTGGGTTTCCCCTCTTTCTCCAACCTTATTTGTTTTGATACGAATCAATATTATCATGGATTGGATTCTAGGGTCTCCATTGGTGATTTTGGGTTCATTATTGGTTTTGGATTCCATTTCAGGTGTGTGTGACCCGGACATTGAGGTATGTGGTTCTATCTCTAGCCTATGATAATGAACCTGCTTGTTTTTCTTAGAAAATTGCATTATAATTCTATTTATGAAATTCACATGACTATTTGTATGTATTGAAAAAGTTTTTTGAAATAAAAATGGTTTTCCCTAGATTTTGGTAAATTTATTATTAAATGGATTTGAAAGGATTTAAAAATAGTATACTTGACTTCTGAAAAATAGAGCATGGGTTACCATTTGTACTTAAGTGGAAGGATTATCTTGAGGTTGTAGTCCATTAGTTTGTGATTATCAAGGAGTTTTGTCTTGGGGGTTTCCTCTATTTACTAGTACCGTTAAATCAAGGGGATAGATATTGATGTTTTTTGGGGTTTACTCATGGGATATTCCTCTGCTTCTTAGGCCTGTTGTGCAAGGATCAGATTTCTGCAATTTATTATTTTTGTACAACTAGTATTCTGCATAGACCAGTAGTATTCCTTGGTGTTGTTATACATGTGCATATAGTTTATACTGCTTGGATTCTTGAGTAATACATAGTATTCATGTTGATTCTTATGAAAAGTGATATTGAAATAAGCATTGGAAAATGATATACCTTCCTTTTTTTAGTTTTCTAAAAAAATAATTTACTACATATCATGAAATGTTTTAATTAAAAATGAGAATATATGAATTTTTGAATAGAGAATCGTTATGGAACCCTTGGGTGGGAACCTACTGAGCATGTTATCTCATACCATGTGCACTACTATAGTGGTGCGTAGACCTTTGTTTGCCTTCCATTGTAGGTAAATTCAAGGTGTAATAGTGAGGTGGCGAGGTTTGTGTCTACTGGGATGGGTAGAAAGTGGTGAGATGGTTGGATTTCATCCATTCCATTGTTAGAGTATCTATTTGTTTTGGAGTCCTTTGTCGTCAGAAATGTATTTTGGGTTTTAGCTACAATTATATTTGTTTTGTTTCTATTTTTTTCTTACCCTTATGGAATATGTATTTGTAATTATTCTATTGTTCTGTTCTTTCTCTATATATTTATGTCATGTGTTCTTTCGGGTTGAGTGAAATTGTTCCATTTGTTTTGTTGTTTGATGACTAGGTTCTTGTCATCATCCTGTGGGGATCAAGAACACCCTTCGGGTATGCGATAGATCAGGTCAAGTTCTGTGATTGAGGATAAACTGGGTCGGTTCGTTACAGTTTGGTATCATAGGAGTCCATTCCTCATGAATCTTTTTTGGGGATGTCTGTTAGACTTGAGATTGGATTTTTGGGAGTTGATAGGTATGTTGTGATGAGTGTCTGGACAACCCCTATCATAATGAGAATCATGTTACCATGGGATGTCTGGATATATGTCTCTAGTGTTGGTTTATTCTTATAAAATAATAGATTTTTCTAATGGATTTTATAATTTGAACTGATATTTGTTATTGGTCGGATTTTTCTTATGTTTCGGTGTCCAGTAATATGACTTTGAGACATCTTCCATAGGTTCCTCAGGAAGGTGCTGCAGATGATCCTCATGAGAATCCACCTATGGATTAGAATCTCATTTAGACTATTGTACAGGAATTATATATCATCGATTAGGATGTTACATGAGTTCATAATGCAGTGTTTGAAGTATAACAAAGAGCTAGAAGTGAAAGATGTCGATCGCGGGAGTTCTTGCATGTGAATCCACCACCCTTAAAAGGGATGAATAAAACTAAAGTGATGTAGGATTGGTTAGATAGGATCAATAAAATATTATACTTCAATGAGACAACTGATATCATTTGAAAAAACTACATAGCTTTCAGACTCATGGGTTCTGGCAAGTGTTTATGGGACTTCATGGTCCAGGCAGACAGACATGTGGGTCTGGATTGGAAGGTTTTCAGAACCCGGTTTATTCAGTAGTTTTTCCCAGATTATCTGATTCTGGAAAAATCTCTGGAGTTTCCGTCATTACAGTAGGTAGATCATTTAGTGTTGGAAAACATCATCTGTTATGTTGATCTTGTCAGTTTATCTACAGCCATGGTATAGAATGATGAGGTAAAGGCATAAAAGTATCTACAACATTTACAACATGACATTTTATCGCATGTGTTATTGGTGAATATTTCTACTTATAATGGGATGGTAGATGTATATATAATGGTAGAAATGAAAAATGTAGGAAAATTCAGATTCCCCACCCCTTCTTTTCCAACTGATGATATCTTTAGTGGCGTGAATGGGATGAAGAGAAATTTGGAGGACCATCGCAGAAGTGGTAGAGGTGGGTCTCAGTAGTGAGCCCCCTAAGCACCATCCATTGTAGCTGGAAGTCTGCCTCTGACTTTGTATCAGTGTGGAAAGGGTGGAAACACTATAAGTTCTTGTATTATGCCAAAAAATATGTGGAATATTTTTGGATGGGTTGGTCACATACAATGTTTCTTTCAGGGGATGAATACACATCGTTGTGGTCATGGTTTTTCATCTCTAAAGGCTACTATAGTGTAGTCAGAAGATTCAATGAATACATGGCTCTAGCCATAGGCCTCAGGTGTGAATCATTTATATGCATTAGATGAGTTCCCAATGGAAGATGATGAATGTCCATCAATAGTGAGTGGTACAATCCTTATCACAGCTTCAGTCGATACCGCCCTGTTTGATACATGGAAATCAAACTTGTTTATATATTTAAATTTTGTTAATATCATTATACTTCCAAGGGACTATTTTCCATTTAAAATGGTGTTTGATACAGCTCTTGGTATGAGGAAAGAGGAGGGGTTCAGGTTTCCTTCATGTTCATTCACAATAACAGACATGGAGTCGGTCTGGGATTTTCTCATTCTTGATCTAGATAAATTAAAAATCATCATTGGCATTGATTGGCTTGTTTCTCATCGAGTGAAGTTGATTGTTATCCAAATCATGTTTAATTTCATGTTTTGGGAGGGAGCCCTTGTGTGTTTCTGGGAGAGTGGGACCCCTGGTTAGGTTCTGCAGGATTTTCTGGACCAGAGCTCAGAAGTATATTGGTTTCCGTTGCATTTGAGATCAATAATGTTTTTCCAATTGAGGATATTCCTATTGTTGTTTATTATTTTCTTGAAATTTTCCAATATGAATTCTCCAGTATTTCTCCATAGAGATATGTAGATTTCTTGGTTGACCTGGTTCCAGGTACACATCTGATATCGATGTCTTCTTATCATATGGAACTAGAGGAGTTGAAAGGTCTCATGATTTAGTTGAAAAACCTATTAGAGAATGGTTTTTTTCCCTAGTGTTTCTCCATGAGAATCCCCTATGGTATTTTCTAAGATACAATATGGTTCAATTTAGTTATCTATGGACTATCGGTGTTAAACCGGTGGAGGTTAAGTACAAATACCCTTTTCCTCATGTGAATGATTTGTTTGTTCAATTAAGAGGCCAAAGTGCTTCATGAATATTGATCTTTGGCCCGGTTATCATAAAATCAAAATCTAAGAGTCTGATATACTGATGATGAACTTTAAGAGTAGGTATTCCCATTGTGAATATCTTGTGGTTCCTTTCTATATGACTAACACTCCTTCTGTTTTCTTGGCCTTGATGACTCAGATATTCCACGAATATCTTGACAATTTTGGGGTGTTTTCTCATGGATGATATTCAGGTTTATTCAAAATCTGTGTGTGATAATGAGAACCATCTAACGTTGGTTCTAGAGATTCTGAGAAGTCATTGTCTAAATGGAATGTTTCCAAATGCAGTTATTGGATTCTAGAAGTGAAATTCTTGGGGCACAAAATATCTTAGCATGTTTTATCAGTTAATCCCGAAAAGGTAAAAGTTATTTTGTACTACAAGGAACCATGGAATTCCTTTAAGATAAGAAGATTTCGTAATCAATATTGATACTATTGAAGGTTCATTAAGGATTCCTCTAATATGGAATCACCTTTGACAACTCTTACCATGAAAGCGATTAAATTCATGTGGGATGCAAAGTGTTAGTCTTCCTTTGATGAACATAATTGACTTCTGACATCAGCACATGTTCTGATCATACATGATCCTTGTAAGGATTAAGTGGTGTTTCGTGATGCATTTGATACTTTTTTGGGAAGTGTACTTATGTAAAATGATCATGTGGTTACTTACAGATCTCATTGGCTTCAACAAAATTAGAATAACTACCACACTCATGATTTATAGATTGTTATAGTGATGCATGTGCTTAACTGTTGGTGGAACTATCCCATTGGGGAGAAGTTCATAGTTTTCTATGATCATATGAGTTTGATCTATATCTCTTAACATAAATACATGATTCTCAGAATAAGATGTTGGGTAGAATACCTTCATATGTTTGAATTTTTCATCCCCTAAACCTCAAGGAAATGAAATGTTATTTTAGTTGCTCTAAGTAGAAATGTACAGTCACATGCAATTCTGGAGGGAAGGAAGACTGTAATATTATTGGGAATTTAGCTCAGTTTCACTTGGATGCTCCGGAGGATGTTTTAGGAATGGTTATGACCAGTGTTCAGTTATCATCATCTCTCCTAGAGTCTGTTTAGGAAATTTAATAGTATGATGATGAGTTTCTGATGACTCGGGAAAGCCTTTATGGTGGGGAGACGAATCTTAGTTAGTCTCTTTCTTTATAAGACATACTTCACTTCATGAAGTGAGTCATCATTAGATCACCTGTGTGAATTTTATCCTTCTTTTACTGTCATATTCCATTAGGGATCATTTATCTAGGCACTACAAAGATGTATTACTACATGAGAGAATGGTTTTCGTGGCCGGGTATGAAGTGAGACATCATAGATTATGTGTCCCAATGTTACACCTGCCAACAGATAAAGGAAAAGTAATTGAAACCTTCTAGTATGCTTCATCCAATTCCAATGCCGGTTTAGAAGTGGGATGAGGTGTCCATGGATTTTGTTGTTTGGATTCCACAAACGCCTTAATGGAAAAATAATATCTTGGTGGTTGTTGATCGGTTGAAGAATTCCACCAACTTCATTCAGATCAAATATACCACTAACATTAAAGACCTAGGTAAGATATATGTGTAAGATATCAAGAGGTTATACAAGATTCATTGTGCCATTGTTTCAAATAGGGATCCTACGTTAATATCTAGGTTCTTGAGGAGTCTTCAAGAGGAAATGGGAAATCAACTCATGTTGAGAACAACTTTCAATCCACAGAAAGTTGCCCAGATAGAGCATGTGATTCAAATCCTAGAAGATATTCTTCCTACATGTGTCTTGGATTTTAGCAGGTCATGGGATAGCCATATGGGACTGGTCAAGTTTCTATACAATAATAGTTATCCATCGTCAATCAGAAAGGCTCCTTTTGAGGAGTTGTATGGTCTCTTTTGCAGATCAACAATTTTTTGGGTAGAGGTGGGTGATGTATCTTTGGTTGGACCAAGTCTAGTTTAGGAGAGGTTGGCACCAAATTTAGGAAGTTCAATGACATCAAGTAACAGCCTAGATTTGACAAAAATCTTTGGCAGATTGGTGGCATCATTCTTTGGATTTTTCCATTGGTGGATGGAATTTCACGATTTCTTCTCCACATATTGGTTACCATTGTCTTCGAAAATATGGAATGTCAGATCTGAGATATGTTAGACCATTTGAGATCACGAAACGGCTCGGGAAAGTGTCTTATCTATTAGGTTTTTCGATTTAGTTTACTAGAATTCATTATGTTTTCCACATATCTCAGCTCAGGAAGTATCACCCTGATCCTACTCATGTTCTATGTTAGAATGAAATTCAGTTAGACCAATATGGTTCTCTTTTAGAGAAACTAGTTGAGACCATTGAATCTCAGATAAAAACCATGTTTGGTAAGTTGATTTTGTTAGTTATAGTTCTATGGAAACAAAGATCATATTCTCATGAGACATGGAAATGTGATTCATTGATAATGGAGTAGTGTCCATATCTCTTTCTAGAGGATGCATCTTCCACAAGAATTATCGGGGACCAAAAATCACTATGGCGAGGAGTTTGTAACATCCTGTAACCTTGATTGGGTTAGTTTTCTACCCTTTAAAAGTCCCTCGTATATTAAGAATCCATAAAACTAGTTTTTTTGGGGTTTCTATTTGTTTTAGGACACGTACCTGAAGTACATGATGTGTACCTAAAGTACATGTCGTTATCTTGGGTGCGGATTCATGTCATGATGTGGGGGTCATATTGGGAGTCGATACATGTCGTATACCTAAGTTACATGTCACGTTCAAGTTAAATAGTTAGTTTTTAACCTGAGGCGACGAGTTATTTGGTGTATTTTATCCATCAGGGACTACACTTCGTGACTAAGAGGTACACGTCATGACTCGGCATGTGCCTAAGTTTAAGTCATATGTTGTTCAGTTTTACTTATTATTTTTCTCCCGAACCTCTTTTTTCTCAACCCTAACTTCTTCTTAAGCATTTATTAGAGATGGGGCACCTTCTAGACTGCTATGATCAGCTCTGATTCATCATTACATCTATGAGGAATCTCTCCATGTGAGTTTTCTTTTCTGTTCTACCTAGGGATTGATCGGGATTTCCCCCTTGTCTTGCATTATCAGATCCTTTTACCTAGTGTGATTATCCTCATAATCATTCCTAGATCTGTTATGAGATCACATTCTGCAGACCACTACCCTTGGTTGGTTTTTTAGTAGAGAGAAGTTTTCGTTGAGGTATGTGGGTATCCCTTTTTCTGGCGACCTTTTGTTTTGAGATTTGAATCAATTGTATCATGGATTGGATTCTAGGGTCTCTTTTGGTACAATTGAGTTCATTCTTGGTTTTGGATTATATATTTGGTTTGTGTGACCTAGAATTTGAGAGTGGTGGTTCCATCTCTCGCCTATGATAATGAACATACTTGTTTTCCTTTGATAATTTCTTTAGAATTTGAATTATGAAATTGGCATGATTGTTAAAGTGTGATGAAAGATGGATTTTAATGAAAAATTTCTTTCCCTGGCATTAGGTAAAATGATTATGAACAGGTTTTGAAAGGATTTCAAAACATTGAAATTGAATTGTGAAAAATAGAACATGGATTACCTTGGGTACTTAGGTGGAACGTTATGCATTGATTTTTTATTATCAAGGATGTTTTCCATGGAGATTTTCTCTTTTTCCTAGGCCTATTAATATATGAGAAAAATATTGACTTTTTCGGGGGTATACTCATTGAGTATTCCTCTACTTCTTAGTCTCGTTGTTCTAGGATAACATTTTGGCACATGATTATTTTGGTACAAGTAGTTTGGTACCTGGACCTATCGTATTCCTTAGTATTTGGATACATGTGCTTCTAGTTTATACTTCTTGGATTTCTGAGTTAGCCTTGATATGAATGTTGTGTCTTGTGAAAAAAGATCTGGAAATAAGCTTTTGAAAATGATATACCTACTTTTTAAGGACTGTGAAAAAGGGAACCTTTACCATGTTTTCTATAAAACTGCTCTTGCTACGTATCATGCCATTATTTTTATAAAAATGAGAATCCATGATTTTTTATATAGATACTTGTTATGTTACTCTAGGGTGGGATCATACTGAGCTAGGTATCTCACACCCTGCGCACTACTATGGTGGTGTATAGATCATTGTTTGTCTTCTAGTACAAGGAATGTCAAGGCACTACAGTGGGTCTGTGAGGTTCATATCATCTGGGATGGGTAGCTGGTGGGGATATGGTTGGAGTTCATCCATATAATTGTTGGAGTAGCTATTTGGTTTTGAGTCCTTTGCATTGAGACATGTGTTTTGGGTTTTAGCTAAAATTATTTTTTTGATGTTTTCTTACAGTTATAGAATATGTATTTGTTAGTCTTCCATTTTTCTTTTCCTTCTCTATATATGTAATCCATGCGGTTTTCAGGTTGGGTGAAATCATTCTCTTGGTTTTCTTGTCCAATGACTGGGTGCTTGTCGCCATCCCATGGGGATCGGGAATTACCTTTGAGTATGTGAAGGATCGAGTCTTATTCTATGTTTGAGGATAACCTGGGTCAGTTTTTTACAGTTTGGTATCAGATGAGGTCTTTCCATAAGAATATTTTCTTGGATTTCTGTTAGACTGGAGATACGATTTCGGGGCTTGAGAGATATGTTGTGATGAGTGTCTGGCGAGCTCTTGTCATAATGATACTGAAGTTACCCTAGGATTTCTAGATCTATGTATCTAGTGTTGGTTTTGGATTTTGAAATATGATCTCTAACTTATGGATTTTCTAGTTTGAACTAATATTTGTTCTTTGTCTGGTTTTTTTATGTTTCGGTGTACATCAATATTCCTCTGAGGCATCTTCCACGAGTTCCTCAGGAAGGTGAATCTAATTCTTCTCAACAGAATCCACCTAGGGATTATAATCTCATTGAGAATATTGTACAAGTAGTCCATGTTGTCGATTAGGATGTTCCAAGAGTTCAGAATGCAATGGTTGATGTACAACCAGGAGCTAGTGGAGAAAGAGACTAATCGTGGGAGTTCTTGAGCAAGAAGCCACGACCCTTTAAAGGGATAACTAAACCTTAATAGGTAGAGTATTTGTTGGAAATGATCGATCAAATAGTCTACTTCCTATAGAAATCAAAAAATATTAGGGTGAAATATGAAGCATTCAGACTCGAGGGTTCCGACAAGCGTTTGTGAGACTCTATAGTCAAGGAAGACAGACATCTGGGCATGGATTGGAAGGGTTTCAAAACCATGTTCTTTCAATAGTTATTTCTAGAGTCTCTGATGTTGAAAAAATATTTGGTGTTCCTATCATTGTAGTTGGGAGATCATTTATTGTTTTCATACACCTTCCCTTTGCTGATAATGTCTGTTTTTCTTTAGATGTGGCAAATAATGATGAGTTGAAGGCACAAAAGTGCCTATGGGGTATGCGACAAGACATTCGATAGTATGTGTTCTTTTTTAATCTTTCTACCTATATGGAGATGATAGACAGAGATATTTCGGTATAAATGAACATTGTATGAAAATTAGGATTTACATCCCATTTTTTTCAACAGGTGACGACTTTAGTGGTGTGTATTGGAAGAAGAGAAAGTGGGAGGACCATAGTAGAAGTGGTGGAGGTGGGCCTAAGATGAAATCCTCCACTGCACCATCCATTGTAGCTAGCAGTTTGCCTCTGATTTTCTATAAGATTGGAAAGGTAGGATACAATATAAGTTCTTGTCTTCTGCCAACAAAGACATGGAATAGTTGTGGATGTTTTGGTCACTAGCAATGTTTCTCTCAGGCGATGAATATGCCTCATGATGTTCAGTGTTTTTTGGCTCTGAAGGCTGTTGTGGTGTAGTCAGAACCCTCAATGACTATAGGACTCAAGACACAAGCCTATGGAGTGAAGCATTTACATGACGTTGAAGAGATTCCAACGGAAGATGATCCATGTCTAGTAACACTGTGTGGTGTACTCTTTATTACATCTTCAATAAGTACAACCTTGATTGATACTGGTGTCTCCCACTCGTTTATATCGTCAAATTTTGTTTATATCATTAACCATCCACCTCAAATTTTTCACTTACAGTGGAGTTATTGACAAATCATTGTAGGTGTAAAGAGTTGGGGTTTATGTGTCCTTATTTTCATTTCATAATAACTGACACATAGTTAGTCAGGTATTTTCTCATTCATGATCAAGATCTATTTTAAATCATTGTCAGTATGGATTGGATTGTTTCTCATCGAGGTGAGGTTTATTGTTATCGATGGAATTTTTCATTTCATGATGTCGGTGGGAGCCTCATGTGCTTCTAAGAGAGTGGGAACCACGGTCAGTTTGTGTAGGATTGTCCGATGATGTTTTTCCTGTTGAGGATCCTCCAGTTTTTGTTCGATATTTTCCTATAATTTTCCATGATGACTTCTCTGGTCTTCCTCCATAGAGAGAGGTAGTGTTCATGATTGACCTTGTGCCAGGTACGCATATGATATTGATGACTTCCTATTTTATTGCACTATAGGGGTTGAAAGGGCTCAAGATTCAGTTAGACGACCTATTAAAGAAAGGTTTTGTTCACCCTGGTGTTTATCCTTGGGAGTCTCCTGTTCACTTTTCCAAGAAAGTAGATTGTCCACTTCAGTTATCTGTGGACTATCAGATGTTAAACCGTATGATGGTTATGAACAAATACACATCACCTCATGTTGATAGTTTTTTTGATCATTAAAAGGGGAAATGTGTTTCTCGGAAATTGATCATTGGTTGTGTTTTCATCAACTATGAATCTGAGAGTATAATATACTGAAGAAGTCTTTTAGGAGTTGTTATGGCTATTAAAAATATCTTTTTATGCATTTGGGTATGACAAACACTCCTACTATTTTCATGGCCTTGAGGAATCAGATACTCCATGAATATATTGATACTATTGTGGTGGTTTTCATGGATGATATTCTGGATTATTCCAAATATGATCATGAGAATGATCACCATATAACATTGGTTCTAGAGATTCTGAGAAATCATCGTCTTTATGGAATGTTTCAAAATGAAGTTATTGTATTCTAGAAGTAAAATTTGTGGGGAACAAAATTTCTGAGCATAAATTATCAGTTGATCTAGAGAAGGTAAAATAAGTTTTTTCCTAGAAGTAAACATAGAATTTCTTGGAGATAAGATTCTTCCCTTTTCATGTGGGATAATATTGACAGTTCGTCAAGGATTTCTCTAAGATGGAATCACCTTGAAAACTCTTACCATTAAATTGGCTAAATTCGTAGTGGATGGAAAGTTACAGTCTTCCATTGATGAACTAAAATTAATATAGACATCGACACCTATTCTGATGTAACCTGAGCCTAGTAAGGGGTATGTGGTGTTTTATGATGCATCTAGTGCTGGTTTAGGATGCGTTATTTTTCAAGATGATCATGTTGTAGCTTACGGCTCTCGTTATCTTTGATCCCATAAGAATAACTACCACACACATGATTTAGTTCTTTCTATATAGATTCTTGAACTTAAATGTCGGTGGCACTATCCCTTTGGGGATAATTTCACATTTTTCTATGATCATATGAGTCTGAGCTATATCATTTACCAGAAATTATTGATTCTCAGACAAAGACAATGGGTAAAATACCATCAGAAGTTTGAATGTATAATTATCTACACCCCAGGGAAAGGGAATGTTGTTGCAGATACTCTAAGAAAGAAGTTTCCATCACATGTTGTTATAGATTAGAAGGAAGAGTAGAATCTTATGGGGTACTTAGCTCAATTTCACTTGGATGCTTAGTAGTATTTTTCAGGTATGGTTTTGAAAAGTTTTCAGTTATCATCATCTATCCTAGAGTCTATTTTGAAAATTTAATTGGAGTATGAGGAGTTTCAAATGACATGGGAAAGCCTTTATGGTGGGGAGACCATTCCTGGTTAGTCTCTTTCATTAGATGGCGTACATCACTACATGAAGTGAGTATTCATCCAATCACCTTTGATAAGTTCATCCATGTTTGATTTTAATATCTTTTCAGGGGTCATTCATCTAGGGACTTGCAAAGATGACTTATGACATGAAAATAATATTTTGGTGGCCGGGTATGAAGGGCGACATCACAAATTATGTGTCCTATTGTTACACCTACCAATAAATTAAGGCAGAGCTCTTGAAACCTCCTATTGTGTTTCATCCACTTCCAGTTCCAGTTTGGAAGCGGGATGAGGTGTCCATGGATTTTGTTATCGGGTTTCCGTGAAGGCCTAAAGAGAAAATTGCTATCTAGGTGGTTGTTGATCAGTTGAAGAATTATTCTCGATTCATTGTGATCAAATACAACACAAAAGTTGAAGATCTAGGTAAGTTGTATGTGGAGGATATTGTGAGGATACATGAGAGTCCTTCTTCCATTGTTTCAGATTGGGGTCCTAGTTTTATATCTAGGTTCTAGACTAGTCTTTAAAAGGAAATGGTGACATATATCTATTTAATCATAGCTTAACATCCACATACATATGGCCAGACGGAGGATTTTATTCAGATCCTGTAATATATTTTTCTTGCTCGCATCTTAAGCTTCATTGGATCGAGGGATAGACAAATGGGACTGATCAATTTCTTTACAATAATAGTTATCATTCATCTATCACAATTGCTTCTTTTTTGAGGTGTTTCATTGTCTCCTATTCAGAAAACCTATTTTTTTAGTAGCGGTGGGTGGGGTATCTTTGGTTGGGACATGTTTGTTTCAAGAGACCATGGAAATAAAATTAGGAAGTGCAATGACATCTGGTTATAGCATAGAGTCGAAAAAAATCATATGTAGATCAGCGACATTGTCCTTTGGTGTTTTCCGTTTTTGGCAGGGATATCATGATTTTTTCTCGATGGTTAGGTCACCGTGGGCATGTAAAATATGGGAATTTAACTTTGAGATATTTTGGAACATTTGGGATCACTAAATGTCTTGGATAGGTTTCTTATCTATTAGATTTTCCGATTCAGTTTACTAGAATTCTTGATGTTTTCCACATATCTCTACTCAGGATGTATCACCATGTTCCAGCTCAAGATCAATGTTGGGACGAAATTCAGTAAGAGGAAGATGCTTCTATTTTGGAGAAACCGACTGAGATCTTTGAATTTGATATGAAATTCTTGTGTGTGAAGTTTATTTTTTATGAAAGAGTTCTACAGAAACAAGGATCAGATTCTCATGAGACTAGGGAATGCGAGTTGTTGATGAAGGATCGTTGGCCTCATCACTCTCTAGTGGATAAATCTTCCACAAGACTTCAAGGGGATGGAACGTCTTTATATTGGGGAGTTTGTAACATCTTTTTACCTTGATCGGGTTAGTTTCCCACCCCTTCTATGTCCTCTTTTGATTAAAAATCCTTCTAAATTGTTATTTGGGGTTTTCTGTAGGTTTTAAGTCATGTACCATATGTAGATGGCGTGTAACAGTAGTACATGTTGTTTCCTTGGGTGGAGATTCAGGTCGTGATGCAGGGGTCATAGTGGGAGATGGTATACATCGTGTACCTTAGGTACATGTCATGTAGGGGTTAAATAATGGAATTTTTTAACATGAGGTGATGGGTTATTTGGCGTAACTTATCCATCATGGACTAAAATTCTTGACCAAGAGTTACATGTCATGACTCTACCCGTGCCCAAGTTTATGTCACACATTTTTCAGTTTCACTTGACATTTTTCTCCCAAACCTCTTGCCTCTCTGTCCTAACTTGATTCTAAGAGATTTTAGAAATATCTCACCATCCTGACCACTCTGATCAGCTCTGATTCATCATTTCATCTATGGGGAGTCTCTCTATGTGAGTGTTCCTTCTGGTTCTTCTCTATGATTGATCGCGATAACACCGTTTTCTATCAGATACATTGATCTAAGTTGGATGATCACTGTCATCTCTCCTAGATCCATTATAAGATCTCATTTTGGATACCATTACCCTTCGTTGGTTGTGGTGTAGTGGGCGTTCTTCTTTGAGGTATGTGTTTTCCCCTCTTACGTCGACCTTTTTTATTTAGATATGAGTCAATTGTATCATGGATTGGATTCTAAGGTCTTTATTGGTGTTTTTGAGTTAATTCATGGTTTTGGATTCCATTCCTAGTGTGTGTGACCCAGACTATGAGGTGGGTGGTTCCATCTCTAGCCTATGATAATGAACATGCTTCTTTTGCTTTGAAATTTTATTTATAATTTGATTAATGATATTTTCATAATATTGTTTGTGTGTTGAAAGAGGGTTTTGAATGAAAATATTTTTCCCTGGATTTTGATAAATTTATTGTGAAATCCTTTTGAAGGGGTTTCAAAACATTGAAATTGAATTTTGAAAAATAGCACATGGGTTAGCTTGGGTACTTAGGTGGAATTTTTTTCTCGAGGTCATAGTCAATTTCCTTTTTGTTATCTAGCAGGTTTGTCTTGGGGATTTAATCTTTTTCCAAGGCCTGTTTATCTAGGAAACTGATATTGACTTTTTCAAGGGATTACTCATGAAGTATTCCTCTACTTCTTAGAACCGTTATTCTAGAATTAGATTTGTGCACTTGATTATTTTGGTTCAAGTAGTCTGCTGTCTAGACCTATCATATTCCTTAGTGTTGTGATACATGTGATTCTAGTTTATACATCTTGTATTTCTATGTTTTCATTGATATGAATGTTGATGCTTGTGAAAAATAATATCGAATTAAGCTTTGGAAAATGATATACTGACTTTTTTAAGACTGTTAAAAAGGGAATGTTTACCATGTTTTCTATAAAATTTCTCTACTACTTGTCATGCATTGTTTTATTTAAAAATTATCATCAATCATTTTTTATATAGATAGTTGTTATGTAACTCCAGGGTGGTATCCTACTAAGCTAGTTAGCTCACAGATTGCGCACTGCTACGGTGGTGCGTAGAGAGATACAAATCATGTGAACAATTATACTTTAGGGGGGTATACTTATTATCAGTCCTCTAAACCTAATTTTAGAGAGATACAAATCATGTGAACAATTATACTTTTTCACCCAATATACACAATTCATAATAATAACTTAGCTAGTAATGGATGGTTGGGTATGCTTTTGATTAGTTCTTCAATTTTAGTGTTATCCGGATGGTATTTGTAAACTAGTTTGAAGTGTTAATAAATTTATAACCTGATTGAATTTGAATTTTAAAATTCATGAACATGCTTAGTTTGGACACTTATATATCTCTTAGCTATATATATGAGGTAATTGGGATTTTCCCATCTATTATTTGAATGAAGAGTGATGTATTCAAAAAACTGTTGGAATAGTGGTCATCTATGCATGAATTGGAGTATGGTTTGTGTTCGTTGTCAATCCTCAGAGGAAGTTTAGAATGTGTACCAGTAAGGTACTCATGCAGGTCAAGCAGATAATATTATTGAAGGTGGCATCGTTTTCTAGTGTTCGCCAAATTTCTGGACATCATAAAATACCATAGGGGAAAACAGTGTTTTTTTGGAAAGGGACTTGCGCGCAAGATATCTGTCACTCAAGTGACATTCCCGCCGAGATAGGAATTGCGTGGCGGTTCCAAGGAGGATTGGAATGTTGTGTGACATATGTTTTTAATGATCAGAACATAAAAATATGGAAAAGCAAAGTGGGTCACGCAAGTATTGGTTTTCTCTTGCAAGTGAGTAGCGCGAAAGAGGCTAGGGTGGTTCGAGTTGTGCTCCGGAACATGAGCATCAAGAGGAGGCTTGCACGACACCATGCAGGGTGTCTAGTTTTCCTATAAATAGAGGACCACCCCTCCTCATTTTGTATGAAGTTCAAGACTTAGAGATTTTCTGAGATCCCATCGTGCAAGTGTTGAAGTCGCGCAAGTGGTAGTTTGGCCGCATAGGTAGAAGTTGAGCACATGTTGTTGGTTGCACATCCAAGGTGGTTTGGGCATAAAATATAGTGAGTCCCGCAAGTTTGGAGCTGAATAAGGAGGTGTTGCGCAAGTTGTTTGGTGATTCTTGCACGCCGAATTTGTGCAGCGCAAGTGAATTGTGCGACAGGAATAGAGAAGCGTGCTAGGAGTGGTTGGAGTATGACAGTACTTTTTTGAGCTGCACCAAAGCTGGAAGATTTCCCGATACCTTCAGTGCAACATGAGTTTAGTGTACTGGGGAGAGTTGGACATCAACAGAGCATCTACATAAAAACACAGGATGCATTCTTTTTCAATGATGAAGATACCTTAACATCTATAATCTAAGTGGGACCTCACCAAAGGCAGTAAGCCAGGGGGAGTCAACGGGAGTGACCCGAGGGACGTAGTGAGCTATCATTGAACCTTTGTAAAGGCAGTGAGCCTGGAACAGAGTAACTGTTCCTGAACCATTGTAATCCAAAACTAGTGATGAATAGAGGAGTTTGGTACGACCGAATACCTGTCGGCGTATGCTCCTTGGATGTAGCCATTAGTGGTGAACCATGTAAAAAGTGTTGTGTCGTCTCCATACATGAGAATGCTTAATTTTTGATCATATTAATCATACAGGTTTTACAAGTTCCTACCAACGTGGGAACAAGATCCATCTCATTAATACAAAAAGTTGTCACCCTGATTCACCCCTCCCCTCTTAGGGTGTCCCGGGGTCCTATAAGTGTTATTAGAGGGTAATGGTTGCTGGTGTTGAATCTGTACTTTATCGTCATGGAGAATGCAATCAATGTCATGGGATTCCCCCTCATCGATTGAAGTAATTTCCATATCTAGAATAATAGAATGAGATCTCTTACAAGATCCCTTGGAATTTAAGTGTTTTTCCACTTTCCAAGGTATACATGTTACTGATCCAATAGGGCTGGCTCTCACGGATGCCGATAGGAAAATTCTTGATACTGATTCTAAAGCACATAATTCTCTCAACGCATCCCTTTCTGATTAGATCTATCTAAAGGTAATGAGTTTCACCTCAGTAAATCCCATGTGTGAGAAACTTGAAAATCCTTATGAAGGAGATAGCAATGTGAAGGAGGTAAAACTACATGTCCTACACAACAGGTTTGACAATCTAAATATGCATCCTAATGAGAATTCAGATTCATTTTTCAATCAAATTACTGATGTTTTTGGGGAAATTAGAGGTATTGGAGAAGAAATCCAAGACATTGATATCATAATGAAAATCTTGAGAAGACTTCCACCTATGTATATTGCAACAGTGTCATCCCTGGAAGAAAGAGATCTATCTAAACTATCTCTAGATGATCTTTTATGTAGTCTAGTGGCATATGAGATGAGAGTCAAACCTGAAGATTACACGACTCGTGTAAGCAAGGAAAAGAAATTCAAAGACATGGACAAACTGAATATTTCATAAGATAAGGGTGGTGAAGATAAAGAGAAAAGGAAATTATTTCTCAGATTTCCATGAATATGAATAAGGGAAAAGGAAAATTCAAAGGAATTCTACCTCTAGAATGATTTCATTGTGGAAAAGTCGGTCACATTACCTCTCGGGGCCAAAGAATGTTTGATGATGATGAAAGCGAAGAAGAAGACATTAAGAATCCTCAAAAAAGGATTTTCAAAAAGGGATACTTCAAATCTGGGAAGAAGATACAGAGGAAGAGTTTTTTCTGTAAAGGGTAAGATGAGGATACTAAATTTTGTGAAGAATAAGAATCCCAATTTAAACTAGGAAACCATGCTTCCATGATGGATACCATTGAAAAGTCATACCCCTTGATCAATAAAGGTAGATATAATCTGATTACTCATAATGGTGATTCAAATACTCAAATTAAGGATTCTTTTTCCAAGAATGCGAATAAATGTAATAGATGAAATATGTTGAAGTAAATGGGGGAAGATTCATTGGAATATATTGATGAGCTTGCAGAAAAAATTGAACCACTAAAAGAACTAGTGAGAGTTTAGTCTTCAATCCCTGAAAGCACAGATGATTTTGTGGAACTAAAGATTGGAATTGAAGAATAAGCAAAGGTTAGAAATGACCTTTAATCTTAACTAGAAGAGAAGTACAATACTGTTGAGGGACTTGAGAAAGAAGTTGTTACTCTTAGGACTAAAATTTAAGGTCAGTCAACCACAAATAATTGGAAGAAGAAAATTCATTTGAGTGGATTCTCAGATGCATAATTACATGCAAGATCCAAGTGTGGTTCAGATGGGGTTGGAAAAATCTTATGTTATCAAAGCCCCACTTGCATGGGAAAGAGTGGAATTGGCTGTGAAGATGAGACATAAACTACTGGAAGTAAAGAGAGCCAATAAAAAGACATGAAGAAAGTTAGAAATTTTGAAACATTACCTGAAGTACTGAAAAAGAAACCCTCAATCCAAACTAAAAGAAGAACTGAAAATTATCCTCATACATTCAGAAATGACATGGCAGTTCAACTATTCTGCCAAGAAAGAAGGCATGAGGAGAAATTCAATTGAGAAGACATTTCCTCTCATGAAGTGTCAGTTCTGTGGCTATTTGGGCCTTACAATGTCATACTGCGAAGAGGCAAGGAGCTGCATGATTGGGGAAGATCTGCGACAACAACAAAGGAGACTGACTTCATATCCTCCATCTTATAGAAGAAATAGTTTCTATGGATACTGTTTTCATTGTTCTAACGTTGGCCATAATGCTATATATTGTAGGAAGAGATTCGATAAGAGTGATTCATAAAAATCTCAAAGACGTATCAATATTCCCACGCCTCATGGTGTTAATCTCACAAATAGTTTTTCTCTTATGAAAGAAGATTATGGGTAAAAAGAATATGATTATGTGGATGAAATAATTATAAGGCCATCAATATCTTATACTCAATACAATATCTCTTGGAAAGAAAAGAATAAGATCTAGAAATCCAATCTTCAAGAGGTATCCCTCAAAGATACAATAATAAATAACACATGTATTCTGGACATCAGTTGCTCGTCCCATATGACGGGAAATGTTGACCTTTTGAAGAACATTAAAAATAAGGTTGATGGAATAGTTAGGTTTGTTAATGATGTTTCTTGGAAGATTAATGGATGTGGGAATACCGCTCTCGCCAATGGAGAGTTAAAGAAGACTGAAGTTCTTTATGTGGATGGTCTACGTCAAAATATCCTTAGTGTGAGTCAACTCTGTGACTCATGGCTTGTAGTAACATTCAATAAAAAAGGTTGCAATATCAAGGGAAAAATAGGGAATTATCTTTTGAAAGGATGTAGAACAAATGGACACTTATATCAGGTTGAATGAAAATTGAACTCCTATTACTTGTGTGTTTAAGAAGAAAACAATTTGTGGCATCAAAGGTTGCGGCACATTAACCAAAAAGACATTGAAAGGATGTCTAAGATAAAGATATTCATGGATATCCCCATTCTTAAGCATGAGAGAAAAAAGTCTTATGATTCTTTCATTCGTGGAAAGCTGGTCTGCAGTTCACATCTGCCAAAGAAGAAAAGGGCCTCCCATCTTGTTTATCTAATTCCTACAGATGTATGCGGGCTGATAAATGTTGCCAGAACTCATGGATAAATGTACTTTTTCCTTTTCATTAATGATTATAGTATAATTTCTTGTGTAATGGGGATTCACAGGAAGCGACAAGTAATTGACTACATGAAAAATTATCTCCGGATTTCTGAGAATGATACTGGATAGACAATAAAAGTCCTACGATCTAAAAATGCAGAGGAATACACATCCATTATGTTTGAGAATTACTTTGAAAAACAGGGAATATAACATGAGGTAGCTGTTGTGAGAACTCCCCTTAAAAATGGAGTTGTTGAGCGCTGGAATTGATAGCTCGACAATATGGCCATGACTATGCTGATTGAGAGTGGTATCTCTTGCCATTACTTGACGGAAGCTGTTGAAGTTGTAGTGCCCATTCAGAATTGAACAGAGCATTATATGGGAGAAACGAAGACACCATATGAATTGTGGCATGGATGGAATCCTTCGTTGAAATACTTTTGTGTTTTTGGAAGAAAATGTTTCATCCAGAATAAAGAAGGAAATCAAAGGAAGTGTGGTGACAATGATAATGAAAGAATTTTCTTGGGTATCCAATGAACAAAAGTCCTACAAGTGTTTCAATAATCGATTAGTAAAGATTGTGGAAAGCAGTGATGTTAAGATAATCGATGAGAGAACCAAAAATGCTTCATGGACGTCATATGATGATGTGATAGAAAGTGAGGAAGAAAGTGAACATGGAGAAAATATTAATACTAAAATAGAGGAAGCTGTACAAAACACTCAGAAGTCACGTCATGATGTTGACTCATAAGAAGAATCTGAAGAAGAAATTGTGGCTGGAGAGAATGCAACTGGACCACACAGGAGAAATCATAGAGCTGATATTGATCCATCTAACATAATTGGCGATAGGAGTGAACCCAATCAGACAAGGAGGATATGAAATAACACAAAATCTGTATTTCGGTCAGTTGTGAATCCATCCTCATTCGAAAAAGCTTCAAATGATGAATCTTGGGTGAAAGCCATTAATGAAGAGTTAGATCAGATTGACAAGAATCAGACATGGGAACTTGTCCAGATACCCAAAGGTCACAATGTGATTTGTAATAAATGGATCTTCAACAACATTTTTGATGAGCATGGAAGTGTTATTAGAAACATGTCCCGACTGGTATGTAAGGGATATTCCCAGATTGAGTGTGTTGATATTGAAGTAACCTTTTCTCCAGTATCTAGACTGGAGTCAATCAGGTTGTTCCTTTCCATGTCTCTCCAAAAAGGATATAAAGTATATCAAATGGATGTCAGGATAGCATTCTTAAATCGTGTACTCGAAGAAGAAGTTTATATTGAACAACCAGTGGGTTTTCTTCTTTGGTAATGGTGAAACAATTGTCTGCAAACTAAATAAATCACTTTATGGCTTGAAACAATCACCACAGGAATGGTACACCCGTCTAGACTCTTATCTAAAGAAGAGGGAATTCAAAAGTGGAGGAGTAGATCACAATCTATAAGGGAATAATTCTCCAAAAGACGAGTTCATGGTTCTATTCTACGTTGATGATATCATATTTGGGGGCAGCAGGCAGAATTTAGTGGATGAATTTGCCAATCACATGAAATAAGAATGTGAAATGTCTATGATTGGGGAGTTCACATATTTTTTTGGGCCACAGGTGATTCAAATGAAGGATTACACTTTCATTTATTAGGAAAAGTATGCAAGATAGCTGCTGAAGAAGATTAATATATAAGACTCCAAACCAATGTCAACTCCAATTTCAGTTAGAACTAAACTTGGAAATCCTAAGGTTGGGACCTCTGTAGATCCAACCATGTACAAGAGGATTATTGGAAGCCTATTTTACCTGACATTGACACAACCAGATATTGTCTTTGCCACATGTCTTGCATCCCACGTTAAGAGTAATCCAAAGGGGGTACATATGGAAGCATTAAAAATAATCATGATGTATAATCAAGGTACTCACAATTGTAGGATATACTTTGCTGCAGGACAGAACAATGAATTATATGCATTCTCTGATGTTGACTGGGATGGAGATGTTGTGGACAGAAAGTGCAGCAGTGGTGGAGCATTCTATATTGGGAATAAATGTGTTGGCTGGTTGAGCAAGAAATAAGAAAGTACTTCTCTTAGTTCTACTGAAGATGAATATATATCCAGGACAAATGCATGAACTCAATTTCTATGGATGAAGAAATAATTAAAAGATATTGGTGATGAGGTGAAGCAACCAGTGGTGATTTACTGTGATAACAAGAGCACAATTGATCTTACGAAGAATCTGGTTCAACATTCTCATACAAAACATATTGAAATTAGGTATAACTTTATCAAAGAGAATGTTGGACAAGGATTGATTAGAATGGATCATGTGAGTAATGATGAGCATGTGGCTGATATCCTAACCAAGCCACTGTCAACAGCTGTGATTGAGAAGCATCGGTTGAACCTCGAGGTTCAGTCACCTCCCAGTGCATAAGAAGGTTACGCAATTCCCCTCTCCCCAGTTATGTTAATTGTTTTTAATCTGTTTATGGATGTGATGCCAGTTTGTGGGTAAGATAGTATCTAGGGGGAGTGTGGTTTGAGCAGAACAATGAAAAATTACTAGTCTTTGGGTTTGTTTTCAATAGAGGATAAAGGAAAAAATTCAGGCATTTAATGATTTTGTGACACATTTAGAATTCAGTGTATGTGATAGGATGGGAAGGAATTCATTGGACGGGAACCCAATTCAAGATTTCTCTCTTTTTTTCTATACTGGGCATTTCTCATGTAGACTAAGAGTGATGGATGAGTATATTCTAGAATTTTTGGATTGCATGTGGATGGTGATATATTGAATTTATTTACTAATTTCTAACAAAACCAAATCGGGAGATTGTTGGAACCGTGGTCATCTATGCATGAATTGAAATATGGTTTGTGATTGTTTTCAATCCTCAGAGGAAGTTCATAATTTGTGCCAGTAGAGTAATCATATAGGTTAATAAGATAACAGTATTGAAGGTGCCACCATTTTCCTATGTTTTCCAAATTCCTGGACCTCAAAATTGACAAAAGGGGAAATAATGTTTTTGGGAAAGGGACTTGTGTGCCGGATATGTGTCCCGCAAGTGACTTGTGTTCCAAGAAAGGAAATGCATGACGGTGCCTAGGAGGATTGGAATGTGGTGTGCTACATGTGTTTCATGATCAGAAATTTAAAATATGGCAAAGGAAATAAGGTCACACAAGTATTGGTTTGGTCGTGCAAGTGAGTAGTGCGACAGAGGCTAGGGTGGTTGGAGTTGCACGGTGGAACTAGCATGTCGAGAGGAGGCTTGCGCTACACTATGCAGGGAGTCTGGTTTGACTATAAATAGAGGACCACCGCTATTTATTTGGTATGAAGTTCATGACATAGAGATTTTCTGAGCTCCCATGGCGTAAGTATTGAAGTTGCGGAACTGGTAGTTTGGTCACGCAGGTAGAAGTTGCATGCCGGTTATTGGCTGCGCGTCGAAGGTGGTTTGGGCATATGTTACGGTGAGTCGTGAGATTTTGGAGCTGAAGAAGGAGGTGTCATGCAAGTGGTCTAGTGATACTTGCACACAAAATTCATGTCGCGCAAGTGAATTGCACGCCGGGCTTAGAGAACCACACCAGGAGTGGTTGAAGTACGCCGGTCTTTTTGGAACTGCATGAAAGCTGGAAGATTTCCCAATAACTTTGGTGCAACGTGAGTTTACTCTAATGGTGAGATTTTTACTTAAATAGAGAATCTACATAAAAACATAGGACGCATTCTTTAGAACTGATGAAGTGACCTTCACGTCTATAAATTGACTGGGACATCACCAAAGGCAGTAAGCTAGGGGGAGTCAATGGGAGTGACCTAAGGGACGCATTGAGAAATCCCCGAACCTCTGTAAATGATGTGAGCCTGGGACAGAGTGACTATGCACGAACCATTTAATCCAAAACTAGTGCAGAATAGTGGAATTTGGTATGACCGACAACCTGTCAGCGTATGCTCCTTTGACGTAGCCCATAGTGGTGAACCATGTAAAAAGTGATGGGTCAACTCTCTACATGTGAATGTTTACGTTCTGATCATATTCAACATAGAGGTTTAATATGTTCCTACCAAAGTGGGAGAAAGATCGATCTTATTAAAATAAAATGTTTTCACCCTGATTCACCCCTCCCCTCTCGGGGTGTCTCGGGGTCCTACACAAATTGTTCAGTCTATTTCTCCGAATTATGAAATGTTGAGATGTCCTATACTAATTTAAAATAATTTCTGTATAAATTGCAATGAATTTCATTGAAAATGTGATTATATGGTTATAAAAATGATGAATATGATATATCTAGTGGTCAAAATATTCTCATTGAGATACGAGTATATTTGAAGGAAATCACGCCAGACCGCATAGTAGCTTGAGTAGGACTGAAGATTTTATTGAGACCTCTATTTTCTTATATATATGAAATAAGGACCTCGCATATGGTTTCACAAATTCTATGGAATATATCTTCATACCATTTTTCCATATATAATGATAAAATTTTGGATAAGTTGTTTATTCAAAATTAGAGAAAGCTTAAAGACACAATTTCCTAAAAAGACTCGATGGGTTTGCATAGAGTTGTTATGTTTATCAGGTATTAAAGAGATTTTATTTCAACTAAGAGATAGTTTTAGGTAAGATAAAATAGGAACCATCACACCATGCTATTTCATGTGAATTTTGTGGTCAATAACCTTAGTGTCTTCAATTTTCATACATACAATGCATACATCTACACAATCCAACCCTTCGAGTTTTCATCGGGACTCAAATATTATCATTAATATTATTGATTCAATTTATAAACAATGCACATATCATGGGTATTATTTGATAGTAACCAAGAATAATATACATGTTCTTCATTTATGAAGAACCATCAAATACCACCACAAAAAGGATAAATAGAAATTTGTGTCGATGAGTTTGGTAAAAAATAGATTTATTTGAAGATGGTTGTGATCATCAATTTAATGAAGGGGTTGAAAATATTTCTTCTTACAAGGACTCATTCAGATCTTCCAGGAAGGCATTAGAACCTGTTCAAGTTTGTATAGTGTCCTCAGAATGGGATCAAGATCCAATAGTCAGTGTGACCCCTTTAATGTACGATGCCTTTTCATCTTTGGTGATCATCATAAAATATTTTCCATTAATGAAGAAAAATATTAATGATATTCTATATGTTATCAATGTGCTCGGATAAAATCAACTGTATTATATTATTAGAGCTTTTATTTACTAAATGTATGTATATATAATTTTAAATTTCCTTTCATATTCACGAAGCATACGATGGTCCAAAAAACTCATCTGTTAATAAGGGATGTAATTTATGGGATGAGGAAATCTAGTATTACTGATATATTGGACTTATTTTAATAGTGAGGTATGGGTGAGACCTATTATGAGTCATAGGGCTTGAAGAAGAGCCAATAATTTTTTTACACATTCGGATTGTGATATTTTTAAAGTGTAACACTCCCTGTTTTTATCAACCAATTTTTCAACAAATTAAATTTCATATTTGTATTTCATTTCATGATACACTATGTCAATCATTATTTATATTCTATACCAATTTAATCATTATTTACATGCAACACCTAATTGACTTACATTACAGGAAACACTGAGTTTCTATGAAACAATATATTATTATATTAATTATTAAAATAGTATAGTTATAACATAGACATTAAACATACTAATATGATTATTAATAACTAATTTTTTACTATTATTTATCAGGATTTTATTTAAATACTGATATTAATAATAAGACATATATTATTTAGTAAAAACATTATTTCCTTGAAAATAATGTTTTCTAAAATGAAATATTTTTTTCTCAATGTGTGATAAATAATAAAATTAATTATAAAATATTTTTAAAATTTAATTTTATTAAATAAAATTAATTATTTAATACATAGTTTCAAAATTCTCTTTAAATTTTATAAACTTTTCTGAAAAACATTGTTTTTGGACAAAAAGTGATGAAACTCTTAATTTTAATTCAAAATTTCTTTTCATATATAATATATATATAGTAAAATTATATTTTAATTTTGTTTCAAAGTGTAATAATATCAATTTTACATCAATTGATACAATTTATGTCATTATATCCCGAATGGGCTGAAAGCCTTCATTTTTATTGATTTTTGATAACCCCCTTTCAAGGGATGAGGGGGAACACTTACAAGGCCCGTAGGCTCAGATATTACAAGGCCCATAGGCTTAGGAGATTACATGACCTGAAGGTCTTAGGGAATTCAACCAGAATATCTACAAAGAACTACCCCTCCCCAGCATATGCGTCATGATAGTAGTTATCAACCTTTTCATGGTCATCTGGCTAGGCTTCCCGTGCAAGAACACATTGGTACCGATGTCATAGATGTACCCTCTCATTATAACAATCCATTTGGTTCTTCTCTAGTGAGTGCATTTTCTCTGAATCCATTTCAGAGGCTGCTCTTTTTTTTAGTGTGTATGGGGAACTGCTTGTGGCCCGAAGGCCTTGAGGTGGCCCGAGGGCCATGAAGGTGGCCCGAAAGACCTACAAACCCAAAGGCGTGGGTGGCCCAAAATCCTTAATAACTTCAATCCCAAACCGGTGGCCCAAGGTGATTAGTTCCAACTGCTACTGTACTGAACAATACCTTCTATAATTCCTATTACAGTACCCACATAGTGTACAGTTCGGCTACAGTACTTGTATGGTGTATAGTTCTGCGATAGTACCACATAGTGTATAGTACTACTACAGTACCCCCAGAAATATGCCTCTACTTGGTTTTGAACCAAGGTCTTGTGGATGCACTTAAAGATACCTCACTAAATAGGCTGAGCCTTATGTGCAATTTCATTATAAAAAATTAGATATTAATACATCCTAAACTTTTAAAAACTCATTTCTTAAAAAACATGTTGTAACGATACATCTACAAGATTAATATTAAATTAATTTATTCCAATTATATTATTGTAATTTAAAAAATGGATTCTATATTTTCTATAAGAATAATTTCTAATTTATAATAATTTAAATATTGTTTATTTCCAAAAATATTAGTAAATGTGATTAAAATTAATTCTTGCGATTATGAGAGAAATTAGTATAACAAATGACTAAACCTTAACATTAAGGTGAAAAATGCCTCAGAAACACGTCCAAAATCCATTGGAGGTTAATTATTATAGCCTATCCTCTTATTATTATTTTTTACTGTTATTTGATCCATTTTTTATCTGAAAGTGCAGCTTCAATTTCTTTATAAAAAATTTACAAGAATGGATGTCATCCTCCACTGTAAAAAGTCACTCACCCCTCCCACTTATTCAAACCTATAAAGACCATTTCCTCTAAAAAATCTACCCAAATCAGATTGAAACATCTATGCATTCATCCATGAACTATCACTTGGGGAACTAATACATCTATTTAATCTCCTTGGTGGAAACGAATAGGTGTTACCCAAACGAGAAGTAACAACCTTCCTTAAGCTCCTTCGTTGTATTTTCATTCTTCACCCCAAAAAATAATTTTATTAAATGTTTAAATATAACCAATAATTATCCTAAATATAATGATATTTTCTATTCTATGGGTCTTACCAACACATACACACACCTTCATCTATTGGGTAACGAACTTAACGTTCTTTTGTATGACAAACAAGCATCTCTCAAAACTATATTGTTTATTTTTCCATTACCACCTTTCATTATTGGGAATTATGATGAAAAAATATTATTATATGATACATATGATATAAAATGTTTATTTAAAATTATTTAATTATTATATAAAAAATAAGTTCATGATTTCAAATTTATGTATACATGAAAACTTTGTTTATGTATGTGTGGACTACATCCACACCAAAGCAATGTGATTAATTAACAGCTTACTTGGAATGTAATAAGGATAAGTTTTGTAAAATCATATAATATATATGAAATAAAAAATATACTATAATAATAATATATACACATATATATAATTTACTTTTCTTCTTTCAAAATTGTAATTAAATGGAAACAGTGTTCATGTGTATGTAGGGCCTGCCATCTCCATGAATGGTATATTTAATTTCATATTCCAATTATTTATAGATTATTATAAATATTTATATATAAAATATATATGATTTTTATAACGAGTTTTACATTTATTAAATAAGTAAATAATGATTTAAGTAAGAGGATCCAAAACAATAAGTCCAATCCTATTTGAAAAACAAAGTGAATATTACCTAAAGTGTAATGTCAACACGGAATTATTAATAAGAGGGTAATATAAAAGAATATATGATATTATATATAGGAATATACTATTTTATCAGTATAAAAAACTTATATCTATTATACATGAGGTTTGAATATGTACGAAGATAGTCAAGACATAAGTTAAGAGGATTTCTTGTCTAACTTTTATTTCTTTGTGATTTATACCTCATTCACCAATCATTTCCTTTTTTGGTGTATATACTTCCCATGAAAATATTATAGTATTTAAATCCTTAAATTTATGGGTATTTCTATATAAATATTGTGATCTATATTTCATGGAGTTTTTTTTTCAATGGTTACAAAATTGTTAATGTAATTTTGTCACAATTTCCCTTTTTGAGACACATTCCATCATATGCACCTATGTTCTTATCTGTGGTGCATAAACTGCTCATTGACATGTTATATAATTAATATCGAAAATTTAGTGATATTTTACGATTCTTTTAATTTAATTTTTTTACATGGGGAGTATGATTCAATGTTACAAAGAGGTAAGAGATTATTGCAACAATATAATCATTTATTAGGATTGTTTATTATTGTGCTTTCATTGATGAAATATAATGATATATCATTCAAGAAGAATAATGAAATTTATTCTAATATCGTTAGTCATGATATATTCATGTATTATTTCTTTTTTAACTATTTAACACTAAGTATAATTCTAAAAATGTTTTTTACAAAATATGATCTGATTTTTCTCTTCTGTCTGAAATATGTTTTATTTTTTAATCCATGTTTTCTAAAATTATTTCAAAAAATTATTTTTAAATTTTTTTTGTTAATATTTTTTTCACATAAAATGGATTTTAGAAATGTTATATGCTTTCAAATATTCATTTATAGTTGTTCAAATTTATTTTAATAGAAAATTGTTTACAAAAATGAAATAATATTTAGAAAGAATATTTCTATGAATAAAGGATATTTTGTCCTGAATTTTCTTTAAAATATATTTCCAAATTATTTTCCATATAAGATTACATTCATTGGTGTCACTCATGCAATACTTGGGACGTGATAAAAAGGATATATTCATATTCAATCTCTAAATGGTTTATTTTTTGATTCCAAGATGTTTATGAAACCCGTTTCTCTTTTAATGGTTACTTGTTTATGTAACACATTCTTATTACTTGGGTTTTATGAATTTGAAACCCACTTATTTTCATAGATTATGCATAAATGTAATGATTATGAAACCTATCTATTTTCCATAGGTAATGATATGATTACATGTTTATGGAATCCTTTTCATTTCATGGGTTATGGTGTGACTATTTATTCTCTTTTGGAACATGAATGTTTGATTTATTTGTGAAATGGTTGGGACATATATCATCATCCAATGCATTGGGTAAATATTTATACCTCATGAGATTGACATGGCTACAATGGGGAGTGAACTTGATTTAATTAAAAACATTTTCTTTTAATATAGTATTGGGAGTGAACCATGAATACTAAAATGGTCCTAGGAGTGAACCATGACTACCAAGATGGTATGGGAAGTGAACACATATGACTAATATGTCCTTGTAAGAAATGACTTGAATACTATGGAAATAATTTTATATGTTTATGTTTATTTCACAATTCCATGTCTTATTCCTATGTTAGGCCTTTAGGGATTATTCTCTTGATTCACTTATGATTCATATCTTTTGAATTGACAATATTTATTCTATGATTATAGTATATGATCTTTTCTATGTATGGTATGATCTTCTAATTTCATGATAATTTTCTCATACCCTTATTCTCATGTTAATGTTTAAATATCTTCTATGTTTACCTTTAATGAGAATCTATGGTCACACCTTTTTATGTCTTCTTTCAACATATCATGGAGATATGTAATATGTTTGTTGTGTCTAAGAAGGGTTATAGTCATGATGAAACTAGTGGAAGATAATTTAGCTCACTTATGAACCAGTGTTTATGATTCCATGTTTCCAAAGGCACTAGACTAAAATGGTATTTGAGCATCTATTTGTGTAGAATATTAAGTATTCTGAAAAAATGAATTAATTTTAATGTATGAAAAGCGAGGGTCACAATATATGGCTTGATAAGCACCCCTATTTATGGTATTGTTTGACTCATTTCCTTTTTTGGGCCAACTAGAAATTTAATCAACATATAATATGTTTTATCTTTTCTAAAATTCATTGTAATGTGTTGTTATGTTAATATAGATTTTATGTCTATTTTGATAGATTATTGGGACTACTTGGAATCCATTGCAGAATGATTTTTATGTTGTTTTGTTTTTTATATTACCCATGTTTGAGAAACCAATAATCATATGGTCTCATGATATGTGTGTTGAATGGTTTATAATATAGTGAGACATGATATGGCTCTAGGAGTTAATGTTTTTGAATTGGTTTTGATTTTTATGAGGAAATGGTTTTTTAAACTAGTTTTAAAATTTATTATTAAAATAGTATCATATTCGTAGAAAAGAAAAATTCAGTTATCCTGATAAATTGTGAAATGTCAGTCTTGAGGAAAAACCATTGGATACTAAGGGTTGTTTGAAAAATCAAGCTATTTTTACCATTTTAAATTTTTTTTATCCTGTTTGAATTATAAATTAGAACCAATATATATTTGTCAACATAGTTTTTGGTGTTTGGGCCAAGGGTGACCCAATTATTTGAATTGTATTCTCATCTATTATTTCATTTAATTTTTAAATATCCAAGTGAGTTATCTATGTGATGAATAATTTTTTTTATGTTGGGAAAAAGAATTTGGTGCCTATATTCAATTAATATCATCTTATTAAGAGTAGAGTGGGATATTATATGTGTTTAAATTGTGTATTCATTTAGTATGTCATAGTTTTTTTTAAAAGTTGTGTGTTTTAATATTTTGCTATAGATATTGATGTTCTATTTGAGTATCATAATGAGAGTTTTGATGATTTCATAGTTTTTAGTATGATCAATTTGGTGGTTTAGTATCCAATTCCAATGGAGTGAAACACCATTATTCAAAATGATCTTTATGAGTAGATAATTATGATGTAAAAAACTGTAATCCTAATGAGAAATCAGTTATTAGAAATTTTATTTCTTATAATTGATGTGTGTGTTTGAGAACTATATTTCTGTTTAGTGATTTCAACAAGTGCGTTGAGTAAGAAATTATTTTTTTATTGGATAGTGTTTATGGTTAATTAGGTTTTTAATGATGTTAGTGAGATTATAGTGATTCTGATTTTAACAATGTTTCATATCATAAGCATGATGTCCCAGGGTTTCAATGAAATTAAATTTCATCCTCTATAGAAAAAAGGTAACCATATATATGGATCAGATTACCACAGTATGGTTGAGAAAGCTCAGATACTTGACAAGGGTTTTCATGGATGGGATGATTGTTCCTCGAGAAAAGATACAAGCACAAGATGATGGAACCTATTGAGGAATATTATTTGAGGATTAGTATGGTTAATCAATATTTTGGGGAGTTCAAAAATAGCTATATTTTGGTGTGACCTCTATTACTGGTGTATTTTTGTGAAACTTGATGATATAATTCTTGATAATATAAGAATTGGTAGTAAATGATTTTTTGGGTTGTACTTAAGGTAACAGAATCTAAGATACATCTAGTGATTACATTATATTTTGGATTGGATATAGAATGTTTAGATTTCATATTTTGGTTTAGTGAGTAAATGATAAGGATATACCTATAGTGCGGAGTACCAAATCAATCACAAATGTACACCCCTCATATTGGAAGGGTCATTGATGTTGTGAAAGTGATGGATGAATAGTCAAGATAACACAAGGATATCAGTAATAATGTAGAACTGATTTATATGTTTCCTCATTGAATACCATCTTTGGGATTTATATATAGTATTGGATGAATTCTATTTATCAGGGTCGATATTTTGGTATATTTTAATGTAATAAAAGGGTTATATAGAGAAAATATGTTTCAACACTCACAGTATTATTGTTATGGAGTTTTATATTGGTTGGTGATGAAATCATGTAATTACACTAAGATTAGTGTTCATAATTTGGTGTTGTAATTTTAATGATTTTATAATTCCTCTAAAAATTATTGCATCATGAACAAGAGATGTGGTGATGTGATGTTTGGTGAGGCTTAGTGTTTTTTTTAAAAAATAACTCGTAAAGATTGGAGAAATTGTTTTTTCATGGAATTTTATGTATAGTGATGGAAATGACATATGGGAAGTTCTTTGGGATGTAAATGATTTATTTCAAGGATCGACGTGGGATTTTTGCGAAAAGGTCAGTATATATTGGTTTGGTTCTTGTTCAGTTGATCCATTTTCATTTAAGTTCAAAATCAAAATAAAAGTGTTTTATGAAATTACAAATAATGAATGGATTGTTGATAAATATTATTAGTTGACTACTGGGGAAGTAAATACTTATGATGGGGTGTACCTAATGACCTCCAAATTTATGAATCATTGTTTTTATGGTTTATTTTAATTTTTTTCTTTTATGTGATGATCATTTATAGAATTTAGGTTCATATAAACATTCTAAGAGATATAAATATTTAAAGATATTTTTGGTTCATTTTGTATTCTTAGGTGATTATTGGGTTCCTGGGTGACTATTAAATTTCGTTTAGGTGGTCTTGCTAAAAAATTAGCTCTAATTAGTTGGTTATGTTGTGATTAGTGGGTGTCAGGGGGTGGATTAATTTTGTGTGTGTTGTGATTTTAATGTGTTAGATTATAGGGTGTGTGGTGTGTAAGAGTATATATCATGTAGTCTTGAAGTTATAATTCCAAAACTAAAAAATTGTGTAAAAACATGTTTTCTGGTTTAAATATTAAAACCAATAGATAGAGTCAATTTAGAATTTTAAATTCAACTTCTATAAGATGATGGGGGAGTAGCACAATCAAAATCATGAAGTCATGACGTAGATCTACTCTACTAGAAGGAAGTGAACCATAATTAGATCAATTAGAAGTATACGTATAGAAATAAAGTCCTTGGATACTTATTTTGATAGGAGGGGTGTAAAATTTTTAAATTTTTGGAATCCCATCTAATATATAAAATTAATTCTTGATGATACATAAAATTAAACCCTAATACAAAAGTGTCCTATTGATTTAGAGAAAACGACAAATTCATGGATTTGATGGGGACTTCCCTTTTTTAAAAAATTAGATAAGTGTGTAATATGTCATGTTATTTGTAATGGTATGATTTCTCACATAATATGATTTTTAAGGGTCACTTTATATGCACAAGGTGATACATAATTGTCACTAGGGGTTGGAAAATGATACCGTTTTGTGAGAATAAGGGTTACCTTAATCATATATAAGGGTACTCCTCTTTATAAATTTGAATATAGTTTTTGAAACCCTGTTATACATAAGGGTCAAAAATTGTAAACTCTATAATGTTATAGGCATCATGTAGAAGAGTGACTCTTACAAATTGGTATTTATATATTTAATGGTCCTCCTCTACAAAAAATTAGAGAAGTGTTGGGATAACCTATGATATATAAGGGTCCTTCTACTTGTGTATAATTATTAAATTATTAAATGTAAAGTGTTACTCTTTTGAATGTTTACACCAAAAAGTATGGGTTTCAAACTTATCAAAATGGATTAATTATGGTTTTAACCCTATGACACATTATGTTTATGATAGGTGATATGTAAGGGTCGTGGTTTTTTCGAAAAATAAAATGTGACGATTTTTTAGCATTATTTTATAAAATATTTATAAAATGTTAAATTAAATATAATGGGGATTTTATGCAATTTTCCACTAGAATATAAGGAACAAAAAAAAATTGTATTCTCTATCATGTCATCTTTTTCCTCTTAGAGATATTCATCAAATAATGTATGATAATCATGCCATCAATTTCAAATAGTATTTATGGGTAAGGATAACTACCCATGGATAATTATTTCTAGTTTCTCTCAATGTTTTTTGTTGGTTCTTCCCTAAATTAAGTATTTTTTCTATGTTATCAGATTTCATATTATTGGAGATGGATCATATTGGTAATATTTACAATTATATCTCTATTAACTCTGAATGATGTAGGTGGAATTTATATTACCAATTATCTTACAAATTTAGTGATTTTATTTTCATGTGACATCACTATGATTATCATTTTCTTTTTCATGATTTTGGCCCCATAAATTCGAATGAGATCCACTAATATTAACAATAAAAAAGAAAAAATAGCTTAAAAAATGGTTCATTGGTGAAACTATTAGACTATTGATCCAATAAAATTAATTATTTATAAAACCTATTTAAAATTAGAAGGTGGAAATAAACTTCAAAATAAGGAAAGAATATATAGTGTTATGTCTGAAAAAAAAAGACAAAAACCAATGATTGAACATGAACACAACAAATGACGGATTAATGGGGAGAAATGAACATGTAAAATAGAAAATAAAATTATTTAAATGATGTAAAAGTTGTTTTAATGTGATATAAAAGATAAACTATTAATTTTTTCATGATAATCCAATGATTTTTAGTTTATAAAATAGAATATTTTTTAGCTTAAATATCATTAGTAATTGTGGAAAAACTACAAATAAATATATTTGATTCTCCATAATATTTATTGGGTATCAACCTTGTTCTAATAATCTCACTATGAATTTTTTCAATCATAATTAAATGAATGGATAATTTTAACCTGTTCAAATTTAATTACATTGGTCGGTTCTTTGATAGAAAATATTTCCAAAATTTCTGAAACATTAGTACATTTAAAAGAGAGAATATTATCAATCATGAATATTGGTGACTTACAAAATATAACAAAATGGTAAAACTATATTCTTAATAATGATACCCACATCAAATTTTCAATTTATTATAATATTGTGAAAAAAATTTATTAATATTAGGAAACTTCTATCAGTGAATTGGATTTCTTAATTCAACATCATGGAGTAGAAAAATAATGGAAGTGTAAGAAACCCAATAATAACAATAAATAATTAGGGAATATTGATAAAGGATAATCAAATTTATCAATTCATTTAAATCTGATTCCCTAAAACAAAATCGCAACACATTTTAATACTAGAAAAATATTTTTCAGAAATACATATTGAATATTTGAAAAATAGTTTAATGAATAAATTTTGGGATTCTTCACAGTCATGGTGGTTTCTATATCTAGTCCTAGATTCTTTTGAGTGGCTACCATTGAGTGTCACCCCTTAAATAAATAATTTTCCATTGAATTATCACCTTTTATATCTATGTTTTGAGCAATGTGTATCAATCAAAAATCCCCCCAAATTCCCTTTTTGAGGAAATATTTCCACCAAGTTATATTTTTTGATTAAATAATACATCGGTTTTTTGTTTCTGAAATTCAAATAATCTCACCACTTGAAAACGAAAATTTCCACCTAATAGAAATTTTTCACTTTCATTCTACTATTTTATACATTATTTTTCTCTTTATAATCATTATGCCAACAATTATTTAAGGACTCTTTATTATTTTTAATTTTCTTTTATCTTACTCATGTTTTTTAATTCCATGCTCCCATGTTAGAATTAATTACTATATTTATAGTCTTTATTGAATTGTCTGCCAACTGAGACTCAAAGAGTTGTTTAGAAACTAATTATTAATATTTACCTTTCTTCTAGAGAAAATAAAATCCAATACATTGATTTCGGTTTATCTTGGTATTGGTTCAATGTAGTTTAGTTTTCCTTCATCAATACATAGTGTTGACTGAGTCTTATACATTACCATCTTCAACAACTAACATCGTCCTCAATGATCATTTTCTCCCATCATCGACTTTTATTTAATTATTCAAATTCTCCTATAAGTTTTTACTTGATTTTATTCAAACATGATCAAATACAACACATTTATAAATTCATAAAAATCTAATGTATAAATTTGAACACCCACTCCAAATATAAATACTCTAACTAGCCAGTTTCAAGTGATAATATTAGTGTAGATCCAATATGTGATGATTTCAAGCATCTTTATAAACCACTAATCATTCTCTCTTTACTCAAAATATCATAAGTGGATCAACATACAAGTTTTTTCTTCCAGTTTTGAACTTCAATTAGGTATTTCATCAATCACTGAGTTTTCACACAATGTCAATGTCACAATCATGGAATTCATAGACTATTGAGGCAACCTTCATCATCATTTTTAACTCATAGCTACAAAAATAATAAACAACCAGTGATCAAAATTTCATAAACTAAAATCAAAATCAACTTAATTTGGGTAAATATGGATCAGAGTTCTTCTATGTGATCTCATTCAGCCTCACTATGTATGCATGTTTTGTTTTCCATCATTCACAATTAGTTCATTATTCTGTAATGTCTTTCGTTCAAACCAATATAATATTAGGACCACAAATAATGAGTCATTTTAGTTGAATAATGTCATTGAGATAATGGAATTTTCATTTTTTAATAGTGGGTCCAAATAAGAAACAATTGGCTTTCTCAGTTTTAGTTTGACTCAATTAAATGGGTGAATCTCATACCATTCATGAGATAAACTTTTATCCACCACACCTGAGCATTTCTTAGTTTGGACTAAACATGTTTAATTTACATCTTTATTTTAAAAAAATAAACGTAATTTTTTTAATATGTTTGATATAAATTAACTATCAAATATTTTGTAAAAACATAATAAGGTTGGAAATAAACTTTAAAATTATATTGGTGATATAATGACTAGATGTTAATCTTTTCAGACTTGGGAATCTTTGGAACTTGTGGAAATCATTACACAGAATAAGAATACCCGTTGGATTTAACGTAATTATTTTGAAATGATCCTTATGAAATTAATTTACAATAAAAATTATATAAAAATATTAGAAAAATAAATTTAAAAAATATGAAAGTGAAATAAAAACATTAATGGATTTCACAAAAAAATTCAAAATGAATTTTTCAAATATTAATTAGATGATTAAAAAAAGATACTAAAATTAAAAATAAGCACATTGAAAAATGGAAATATTTAATCCCAAAACTAATATCTATAATTTCATTCCTGAAATATAGATCAATTATATGTTTAAAAAAATATCTAAAATATTAGATCCTATAAATATAAGAAAAATAATCCAAGGATAAATTTATTAATTAAGGACAAAAAAAATATCTCAATATATTATTGAAATACTAATAGTTTCTAATCCAAAATGATTGAAACTCCAAAAATATAATTTAAACAATAATTTGATATGAAAAAATCAAAAAAAATCTAGGAAAATGGTGTGAAAAAAATGTATTAGAATAAATGAAAATATATTTTTCATATACATAAAGCATTTATTATCATCATGCAATCAATACAACATATTTTAAAAAAATAAAATTTATATTTTAATTTAAAATTTTATAATTTCAACAAAGATGTGATTTTCATATGTCTTTTCATCCAATGACTTATTAATATAAAAATTTATGAAATATTGGTAAAAAATAATTCCATTAGCTAAAATATGGTTTCCATCTTTTAAAAGATTATTTGATCTTAACATATTGATTTTTTTTATCAAATAAATGTTTCATAAAAAAATTCTTCAACACAAAATTTTTCTATATGGTTAACAGAAAGTTATATTTTTTTAACTAAACATAATTATTCAAAACTTATGGATGAGTTATATTAATAATTAATATGAAATTATAATTAACTCATCAAATACATGGAATAATTAGAATTAAAATGTGAACATTTATTAGATATTAATTTTTCAATTAATTGTATACAAATCATATTATTAAAATTATATAAAAGAAATTAAATTTAAATAAAAAATATAAAACATCTCCAAAAAAATCTCAAAAAAATATATTAGAGACATAAATAGAAATAACTCTCTTAAACTAAATCAATATATGAATAACTTATATAAACCTACCTATAGTTGTAAAAAACCAAAAAAAATTATAAATATTTATAGCCACTGAATATGTTAAGAGAGGCGCAAAGAACTAGTTTTGTAAAATTTTAAAATCTACATTCCTTTAACTTATATACATAATAAAATAATTTTTAATAAAAAAATAAAATATAATATGTTAATAGTATTTCTAACTAATACATATCGCATTAAAAAGGCTCTAACAATAAAAAAAATTATTAATGGGGTCATGGAAGTATTTAAATACTATTTATGGATTCTTTTTAGGATTTCTTTCTAAATAAATAATAACAACCATCATTGAAATACAAATTTAAAAACATTTATATTCAAATAATTTTTGAAAAAATTTTCCACATAGTAAGATTCCAGTAGTAACTAAATTTTAATTCAATATTAAAAAGTCATTTAAATTATTACCACTATAAAACAAGTATGAATTTATATTCAGTTATTAAAAATTCATTTAAAAAAGAATACATGATTTTCATGATTTTTTTTATTGAGTTCACATCTAGTTTATCTCTCTCTATAAAAAAACATCAATCTCAAATTAGAATCTTTATTAAAGTACCTAGAAGTGAAAGAAATAGCCATTACTAAAATAATATAACATCAATAAGAATGAAACCAATGTAATATTAAAGAAAAGGACAATAAATTTATAATCCAATAGTGAACAAGTTATTATAGTTTTCATGTTTAGTATTAGGATATATTTTTATTTATGGGATGATGTAAGAAGGAACTTCTTAAATCATTGACAAAATATAAGGGTTCCCAATGAAAAGGATGAAATATATCAATTTATGTGGAAACAATAGTGATTTATTAAACCATGGGTTATTTCCCTTGAAGATATATGTTCTATGTATTTATCCATAATATCTCATAATAATTTCAAACCATGATCATAAGAGGGTAATTTCATAAAGATAGTAACACCGCTTTTTTTAATGTGGCATCATTACGATCACCTAAATTCTAAAAAATAACTAAAATAAATACATGATTAAGAAACTCTTTTAACCCTAATAGATATATATTACTTCCCACGACTAGTTTTAAGCCTCAAACATGTCAAACAATAGTAGAAAGTGTTATCAAAGTCCAAGAAAAACCTAAAAATAGATAATAGTTTTCTCACTATTATATCCCACTCCTAGGGTATCAAAATACTAACAAATATATGAAAAAAATAGTTTTATCATGTTCACAATTTCCAAATAAAATGAACTCTAATATGGTTGAAAATATTAAAACATAGAATAATCCAAATTGATGAAATAAAAATTGTCATTTAAATTTATATTTTATAGTCCTAACATCACTCAAATAATGTCTACTTCATAAATATGGGTTGGGAATAAATATGTAAATGATTGTTTATAGTAGAAGAGTTATTTTCAAGAGATAAAATGTTGTCAAACTGAGTAGTTACTTTTTTCAGTAGCTGAACATAGTTTACAATTTTCCTCGACTTTTAATATTTTCAAACACTACAACTCATGTGAAAAATAGTAGAAAGAAGGCTCACAAAAAATAGAAAAAATATTTAATACTTGAAATCCATTTTTTATCCAACGAAATAGTTTTTATAAAAATTATATGATGTTGATTATTGTTAAGCAGTCTACGTAACACTTTCCAAATAGATACATTGTTCAATTTTTACCACATAATTGTTCTTAGAAAAAACAATATGTTTTCTCTCGAGCCTCAAAAATCATTCATGTTATTTAGAAGAATTATATTCTATTGAATTTACATTAATGTTCTCATAGACTAAATTATGAGTAATTTATTTAAAAGGCTCATGAATATCCTTCGTAGTCTCAACATGGTTGACCTCTTTATCCCCCCATAAGTCATCTTATGACTCCCCTCTAATGACTATTTTTTAACCATATTAAATTCTTCTTGGTAATCACTAATAAGGAAAATCAGTTTTCCCTTTGAAGCAATAATTTCATCCCCATTAGGAGCAATTAATTTATTCCTTAATATGATTAGAACATTTTTCTTAACATTCATTTAAAGAAATAGGAAATAAGTGGGTAAAACAATATTCCCAATACTGACTAATAGGTATTCTATATTTTCAATGGGTTTAGTAACAGACCTATCAACCAACTATAGATAAATATAATAGGATATCAACTCCCTATACCAAATTTTTTATAGAAGTAAAGAATAAGGTGAAACTAGATCCATGGTCGCTCAAATAGTTTTTTCCTCCCTTTATATTATTTTAAAAGTAATAAAAATCATCCATGTTATTTAACTTTTAGAAGTAACTTTATTTGTATGAAATTACTGAACTCTTTTTTAATGTTTATAGTGTAAAATTATTCTATGTTCCACTTTCTGGAAAAATTGTTATAAATATTTTCTCAATTTATTCGATTTTATTTAAGGTGTCAACAAATATAGTGATAATATGTAAGTTATTGTACTTATAATTGAAATTTAGATAGTATTGTTCATTGTATTCCTTCTTAAACCTTTGTGTGGATGGAATCAGAGTAGAAAATTAATGTAAAAAGGGCTACACATTTTTATTTTTCTAATATATAACCTTATTATTACTTGGCTTTATGGTTTACCATTTCATATTTTTGTGTTACTAATATAATAAAGTGAATAATTGTGTTCTTATATAGTCTAAACCTTTTTTCCACTTTTCCATATTTTCATTTTTCTACCTTTCCTTCCTTAAAATATCCTAAAACATCTATATGATCATATATATGATGCACCCTAACATTTTTTGGGATTTGATACCACTTATTCGAGTAAAATTTAAGATATTTTCCATTGGGGTAATGTCTATATTTTTTGAAAGTATTATTTTTCCCTTCCATCTAAATCATTTCCATTTGACTTATCTATAATTAATGATTCTTCATTTGAGACTCAAGGGATGATTTTTGAGTATTCATTTCAGTTATATTAATTAATTTAAGAGATTCAATGATTCCAAAAATGTGGTTTGACACTCCTAATACATTCCCCTAAGAATTATAAGATTCTAACAAATATTGATATTGGTATCTCAATTGATTAGTGAATCTAAATGGAATTATATTGTCTTAATTCTCCATGATCTCTCCATGATTAGTAAGAATTATTCATATAGGAAGGGTTATGCTTATTTGAAAATGAATCAATATTATCTTAAATTTTCCCCTAAAGTCACCAATTCCAAAAAAAATTATAAATTTTTGAGATTAATTTTTTAAATTTCATGTCCTTGTCTCCTCAAAAATTGCTCAATTATTAAATTTCCACCTATGTAAAATTTCATGATTTCCATTATATATTATAAAAACCTAAGTATTAAACTCTCACGTATGAATAACTACACTCCTATAACTTTTTTGTCTAGAGTTTTTAGAGATTTTTATGAATAGTTACTTCAATTCCCAAGTTGTTATATCAGAATTATCATAACTTCATAATTGAACAACTAAGGTTTCATGGGTGGGGTGAGACCCTTGTAAAAAGTATCACTTCTAGAGGTGGATGAGGTTTATTATTACTAAAATTCATAGAAATTCCTTTATACCTATCTCAGGACTCATGAAATAATTCTCCATCATCTTAGAAAAATCCTATGATTTTGTGCCTTGCATCTTTGGTCAGGTTCCTATGTCAAATTTTCATCATAAATGAATTAAACACCAATTCCTAGGGATCAAATATCTAATTTTCTATATTTTGAAACCATCTCCTTGGATTACATTTCATGAAAAAGGTAAGACAAACAACCAATGTACCTCCTCACATAACCCATGTAAGGGTATTTATTTTACTAAACTGTAATGTTCATTAAAAAATTCTACAGGGGCTTCATTATGAAAACCTTTATATCAGATCGCAGTATAGAATGATAAGACTATTCCATTCCATATCGCAATAGACTGGGTGATAACCTAATAAAATAATATTTTTTTGATATAATATGAATATTTAACTACCTATGTCAGGGTCAATCTATTATTTCATTTCATGGTGGGTTTTAATGATATTATGATTTTGTTCTAAAGCACTCTTATTCGATGGTTATTCATTTCAATTATTTTATTATTCATTAGGTCATTATAATATTAAAAATTTTGAGGTATTAAGGAATTTCTTTGGTTAGTGGATGAGTCCATAGTCTATATGCATATTTATTGTGAATTATTTTAAATTCTAACATACATTATAATGAATAAAAGAAATTTTTTTAATTTTTTTTCTCTATTATTGGACAAATTCTACCTGCCTTGATATTGGAGTCAATATTTTTCTAGATCATTACACTAGAAAGTAGGTTTATTAATAAAACCTACCTAAAACATGAATGTGTAAATAATGGTTAATCATAAGGGAATGAAATATAGTGTCAAATATAAAAAAAGTAAAAAACAATGAACAATCTAATAATGAACAAAACAATTGATTGACTTATTGAGTGAAATGATAAAATAAATAAGACAAGAAAATATCATATGTCAAGAAAAAAATGGATTTAAATATATTCAAGAGTTACATCATTGATAAGTTTATTAATATCATTGAAATTTTAATTCATAAAAAGGTTTATGATCTAGATTCAGTATCATTCATAATTCTGTAGAATTTAGGAATAGAGAAACTCGATTCACCAAATTATTTCCTCGATATCATCCTTGTTCTAAAACTCTCCATAAGAATTGATTTTTCAATCAAATGTATCAGAATTAATGTTTTATTCATAGAAAATAAAAACATAAACATTTTCAAATTTAATCACTCCCATTGGGGGCTTGTTATATAATTGTTCCCTTGTTCTTCACCCATTTATACTTTGAAAAGTGGGAAAAAATTCTCAATAAGAATGATGAATTAATAAAAAAACAAATGGATCACATTTTAGTACCCCCAATTATAATCAGAATTTTTTTTCAATTTATTAGAAATGTATAAAAAACTATTATCACCATCCATAAATTTCAATAATTTACTCATATTTTTTCATTAATCAATGGGAAGTTAAAATAGAATTATCGTGGAAGAAACTCAAGAGAAATAACAGAAAAATATGAATTATTGGTGAATAACAATAAAATGTTTCAATTCAATTAAATCTCATCATAATAAAAAAAACTAACAATAAATATTCTTACTATGTAACAAATTATTCATTAAATACCTATTGAAAAAAGATAAAACTGAATAAAAGAAAATTCCATGGATCCTTCTCAATCAAGGTCGGTCCTATCACAAGTTTGGGCTTCCTCTGAGTCACTGACATCGAGTGTCACCCATTGAATTTTTTATTTCAACCCTTATAATATCATTTTATATCTATGTTACATGTAGTCAGTGCCCCATAAATATCTAATTAAATTATTATTTTTAAATATGTCTTTCTACTAACATGGATTTTCTAGTTTCATGGGTTGGTTATCAGTGAGTAAATTTTCTTTTGATGAAATTTTCATAAATTCACCAATTGAAATCCAATTTTTACACTCTGAAATTGGATTTTACATTAATAATTATACCCAATATTTTATTCTACCTACCTTTAATCATTTTTACATTGATAATTTAGTAATTATTTGTTATTTATAAATGTTATGTTTTCATGTTCAGGTATACAAATTCTATGATCCCCAATTGGAATAAATATCCAAATTTCAACTCTCCAAATCATTATCAGCCAATATAGACAAGAATAATTACTATGAAATTGTCTAAAATATCTTAACTTTTATTATAATGTTAGATTTACACGTAGCATAATATTTTGATTCAACATAATGTTGATTTATTAAATATCATTATTACATCTTCCAATCAAAATTTTGATTAAAACTATGGTATTCCCATATATTATAGAAAACATCGTCCACATTGAAAAATATCAATGATATTACACTGGTGTTGACTTATTCATCACTTATCCAATTATGTCCACATTATTTTATTTTAGTTGAAAAACCCCAACATATTTATCAGTTCACCAAAAATCTACATCGACGATTATAACTTCATCTTCATCATTAGATACTCAACAATCTATTTGTGGGAATAATAATCGGCACCATACCTACATGTAAAAAATTTTAGCAGCTTCATGAATCATCATTCAGGCACACATCAATCAAAAGATCACACATTTATAATCTTACATGTGTATTGTACTAGATTATAATATAATTAAAGCATTTCATCAAGAACCTAATGTGGATATAATATTAGAATCTTAAAATGTAACATTTGTGCACCATTGAATCTCCATTTTTCATCTTATTCAATTAATACCTTATAATAAAATAAAACCCTAGTGATTGAGATGTATTCATCTCAACATATCCTCATATCAATTCAGGTATGAAAATAACACTGTGAAGCTACACATGGTCATTCAACTTCAATTATTATCCTTTTCTTAACTTCCATTAATTGATCTTAGTAAATCCATCTTCATTGATCATTATTTGAACTAATATATTTTTAAAGCAAGGATGGTAACTTTTTATGGATGGCTAATGCATCCCATCTTGTGACATGTTCATTTTCATTAGACAGTGTTGAGGTTTCTTCTGTCAATTATCTAACCTTCATTTGAAATCAATTAAAGTTGTGTTTCGTATATCGAACCCAGCCTACCTTTTAATTATCCATGATCTAGATATTCCTTTAATAAATTAAATATTGTTATGTCCACTTTACCTAGTTAATCAAATTCTATCGAGATCTATTGTAATGGTGGATGTAAATAAATGAAATTTTATTTTCTAGAATCATATGAAGGGTGAAATAAACCTTATAGTTTTTTGAGTATCAATACCAATTGGTGTAAATATTTAAAAACTAAATAACCTTACACGTTCTTTGAAACCACATGAAAAATATGAATAACCATGAGAATCAACCTTAAAATGAAAAAAATTAATTTATACAAACATCATTTTCAACAACACAGTGAAACAAAAAATTGTGAATAAAAATCAAAATTTAAAATTAAAACATTTAAAAAGGTAAATGATATATTAAAAAAAAACGTTTTTCATATTATAAATAGATGATTTAAATTATTTCACGTAAATTAAAAAAAAATGTTCCTTTGGAAAAACTAAATTGAAAAACCCATCATCTTCAAATGGTTTCTCAAAATATATTTCATTTGAATGTTTTCTTAAAGAATAAAAAATATTTGATCCTATAAATTACAGGATAATTGAATTACGATTGAATTTGTCAATTAAGTACTAAAAACCCACATTTTCATTCCAATATTCAAACAATAAAAAATTCCACACCAAAATACTTGAAACTCAATAATATTTCCAATTAATGTAAACAAATTATACAAATATTCATTCAAAAGGGTATGGAAAATAAGAACTGAAATAATTCCACATCATACACCTTCTTCAAATGACTGTTAGTGACCCTCTTTATAGATTTTTTTCTTGAATGAGTTATTTTCTCAAGGTGAATGGTATATATTTTTAAAATGAGAATTTAAAAAGGGTAGTTTTATAAAAAAATTAAATCCTTATAAAAATTGTTTAAGATGAAATTTCTATATTAATTTGATGATTTTAGGTAATTTTTGGAAAATCACATTTCAAAATAGTTGTGGGATTTTTAAAGGATTTTTTTATTACAATATTCCCAATAGGTAATTCAACATTAAAGGGGACATGTGATGTCCTTTTATAAATTGTTCACAATGATTATTTAATATATATTTAATGGGAACACTAGAAAGGATTTGTTTGAGAAAGGTTAGGTCTATTTTCCATTGTCTATAAAATTTCCAATTTTCATAATCTTGTAAATGTGTGTTCTTATAAATTACTATTTCTTCTATGTTAGTCTCGTTTTATTATATTTCATGAATTTATAAGAAACAATAAATATGTTTTATTATTATATGTAGTTTTAGGGACAATTTCTTCCACATCCTTTCTAATTATGATGTGTGAGATGTCTAAATTTTATAAAACTCCCATTTTTTATTATTTATTCTACATTAATTATGTTTATGATGTTGATTTTTAGTAAAGAGAGACCATGAAAAGGGTAAAATTTACTAGAAGATATCCTTAACTTTTCTGTAAAGATACCACCAAATCATTGGTGAGGATATATCATGTCTATAGTGATTTTTAAACCCCATTAGCATGACAAACATGAGAGTAGGACTTAGGTGAAACAACCCAACACACTAACCAACCAATTGTTCCACAAGCTAGCCAGTATAGCTTGGACTATTATATTGGGACCATGTTGGTCGGATGTTGTTTTTGTTTGATCAATGATTATTTCATTTTATTTTTTTTTTTCATTATAAAAAAATTCAATTTGTATATTTTTGGATCAAACAAATGGGGAAAATAACTCAGAAGAACTTATACATTATTGATATGAAAATTCATTAGCTTCGGTAATCTTAACTAAATAAATTATCTGAATGAAGTTTTATTTTGAACACACCTTCTATTAGGAAATAAATTTCGGATCGGTATGATCAAATGTATCAGATTCTAGACGTATCCATATAGAATTTGTTGACTAGTTGCTAATTTTTTATTCAAAAAAATATATATTTTTATGAAAAACTTGTGATTCATGGTTTTTTAATGAATGGGGGAGAATATGTGGTTGGTATGTTATATTAGAAGAATATATACCGATGATTATGATCTAGATTTCATGAATAAATCATGATATAAGCAGATGTTTGAGGAAGAATAAAGGATAGGGGTCTGATCTAGCAAAATTTAGGATTGATTGATCCATCAAAATTTCCAACCCACCAAACTATTTGATTCACCAAATAAAATTCCAAAGGCTCATTAATTATTTTTAAATTCAATAAAAAAATATGTCATTGGTGACACAAGTCCATAGAAATGGAATGACACCATCCATAGGATATAGAATTGCTTAGAAAAATGCAGTTGCTCGGACCAATTATAGAGAAATGTTGAGAGACCAATCAATAGGATAAGATTAGAGACAAATCAAACAGATGAATCATAACAATTTAGTCAACCATTTTCATCAAGTTATATTCTTCTACAATTTTTTTTTGGAGAAAAATATTCTCTAGTTTTTTTAGTGGTTAAAGTATGAAAGAATAAGTTCTGTTAGTTTTCATAAAACAAAATTTCTATTTATCTACAAGTCGATATAGGGAGATCAGTCCATATGAGACACTGATACCTTAGAAGGAATAAGAGACACATTCATTAGATTTATTATTATGTTTATATGTTGTTGGATACTTTTCTGATAAAGTTACTAAAAATTTAGGATAATGAAATTAATCTTGTTGAGTTTTTTCAATGCGTGACTAATGGGGATACGAAAATATTTAGTTTTTTTAGTTTTTTTTTGGAATAAAGAAATGAAATATATGTCTAAATATATTCCACAATGTTTAAGTAATAATGGTTTAAATGTTTTTTATTTTATATGGTAAATGACTAGGGAATTAAAATTTATTCATCCCTTTGTGTGTATAGATCATTATGATGAGTTCTTTTGTTTTCAAATGGTGTGGATCTATATTTTCATTTTTTTTGTCTTATATAAGTTTTCATCGTTATCAAGAATAACTTAATAATGAAATATGTGTAACGCCCCGACCCCAGCTACCCAGAGTCGGTGCATTACTTCGTAACATTGGCATGATCACAAAAGATCAAGTCTCGAAAGACCGATTAGTTTAGTAGCCTTGGAAACACTAGATACATTTATAAATGTTACATTACAACATAAGGTGAAAAACTACAATAACAAAGTCTTCATAGTCCACACTCATATCCTCTTCTGACTATCCCTGCAGGTCATTCCTAAAATACTTCTTCACATCATGGAAAATATTAAAACATTGAAAGGGGTGAGCTTAGATGCTCAGTAAGGATAACAATATAGCGGAAGCTTTCATCAATAAACATAAACATTTAAGGCAATGTATAACTAAAACAAAATCCTTTTAAACATGAACTTCAACAAAATATGGCAAAAGTAAAATGAGATAATGCCATTCACTTCTTCACAGGGATATTCTGCTGGTCGAATAATCACATGCAATATCAATAACCGCTTTCATAATGATGGAATACATAATGCCAGACAATCATAACCAGGTAGCCAAGGCCTCGTGCCAAGACCACAAATAAGACTTTGTCAAGGCCTCGTGCCATGATACTAGTTTGTCTCATGAGACCTGTCGATGCATCGAGGAGCTATAGCGAGCTCCACCCGTCACTTACTATGTCCAATGCATTCCTCATATGAATGGGTTTAAACATATCATAAACCATAACATAATCGTATCACATAAAACATGCATAAAAGAAACATAACACTTCCACAGTTCAATCACAAGATTTCAATACAAAACATTGATATAATAAAAACTATTTCAAAACCATTTTCAATACCGAAATAAAAGAAAGGTAAAACATGGTATTTATTTTTCTTTTAAAAAAGGTGTGGCTCGTAAAGAAAACCGAAACTCAAATAATGGTCACGGCGGTGGAGAAGTCATTGTCGCCGCATATGTACGAAAAGAAAAACATTCCCTTTTTGTAGTTTAGTAAAACGCTTCGTATAAAAAAGATTCCTTTTGAATAAACGTAAAAGTCAAAGGGGTTTATACACCGTATAAAAGAAAATTGTGTATAAAACCAAATATGCCTCAATGAAAGGAGATTGAGAAGAAGTACTTAAAAAGATAATTTTTTAAATAAAATAGATCTATAATGTGTATTCACTATAGGTACACATAAAGAACGTAAAAAATAAAAAATAGTACATAATAATATAATGAAATAATTTGAAAGTAGGAGATTAACCCAAAGAATGGAAGTTGGGTTAAGAAATTCCCTTACCTTGCGTCTTGTCCTGACTTGACCGTTCTTTAACCTCCTGAGTAATAAACTAGAGCTAATTTCTATTTACTTAAGAACCTTTTTCATGTTCATTATTCCTTTTATATCACTTATTACCATGATATGAACATTATGTAATTATTTAAGTTAATAATGGTCGTTTGTCGATCTTTGGTACTTGAGTCAAAAATAAACTTCTTATAATTACATGTTGTTCATGTGGTGAAATATATATTATATCCAGAATTATATTCATGATGTAGATATCATATATATCATATATATACAGTATATACATTCATTTATAATATTACGTAACATTTAGAGGTACGAAATGAAATGCACCGTTCATGGAGACGGTAAGCCGTACGTACGCATGAACGCTACCTTCATTTCTATTTCGTATTTAATTGAATGAAATCATAATGATATAAATGTATAATATAATTCCAGTATAATATAGTGTATAATACCATTTACTCCATCCTTTATACATCCCACATATGGCATTAACGATTCAAATCACTTTGAGGGGGCGGTAGTCCGCACTTCCAAAAATGAAATTATCGCGTTTACCCATAATAGAAATCATAAAGTATTCCATAAATGAAAAATACATAAGCATAAGTAAAACATAAACATATTATATATCATATATAAATATAGTGACATCTAAATGGCCACCTTTTAAGGTGTTATATGAGTGTTGAACAATCATCGTTTCGTGAGACAGAAATTCTCCATCCACAGAAACAGTATGTTCTTTAACCATTAGATGTAGGTGTGTGTAAGTGTAGCTCTAATACTTCTTATAACAAAATCCTAGTATATTTAGGATACTTGTGTTGTTACAAAAGAAATGAATAAAAAGATTTTAGGGGGTTGGAGAAGCTAAATAAAACAAAACAACATTGGAGAAGTCATTACCTAAAAATCGGGTAAGCCAAAGGCTTCCTTGGGAAGAATTATGCCCAAAGTGAGGCTTCTAATAGTAAGGGAAGGAATTTGGGAGGGTATTTGGGCAGAGGTTGGCTGAGCCAAATGGCTTGATAGGGTGAATGAGGTGGTAGAGGTGGGGGCCTTTTATAAGAGGAGACGAGGGCGCTCTTGGAAAGTAAAGAAATTTTACATTATTATACAATGATTTTCGGATTCTAAAGGTCCCAAACTTATATAATTCGTGGATAATGTGATAAAGGTTCTAAATCTACCCATCCAATAGTCTTTGGACAAGTGTAATCCTTGGATTGTACATTATATTTTCATTTTATTAAAATCGTTAAATAATGAGGTCATCGCTGCATCATAATGATGTCATAAATAATTTAATTTATATAATGTCTAAAAATTATAAAAAAACTACTATGATGTAGGAAATCCTTTTATATTTCCAATGAATATTTATAGTAAAAAATATGACTTGTATAACCCCATGTAAAAATTGTTTTAGTAAAGCATTCCATGTTTGTGTCATTTTTAACTTTAACATTAAATAAAAGGTATTTATGTGATTTTCTAACTAAAGTGGCTCCATGGGGTCCCCAAGTTGACCCATGGATTGTCTTGGTCTGACATGGCACATCCAATGAGGGTAGGACATGTGTCAAGCTCATCTCATATTATTAAAACATTATTTTTACATTAAACTACACTAATTACCTCTAATCGCGATTAAGAACTTAAAAGTTACTATTCACCAAAAATTATTTTAATCTCATTGAACCACATTTTACTTCATAATTACAACCATGTATGTCGGATTTTTGAAAATAAAAACACAGAAGTGGTAATATTTCATTTAAACAAAAAAACATTTATTTAACTACCACTTAGTGGTTTCACTATTCATCAAAAATTGAAGTTTTTCAGAACAATGCCAAAATTTCACCCTAAGCTATAATTGATATTCCGAATTCAAAAATGATTTATATTTTACAAAATTACAAACATATAAGTTGAATTAAATAATCATATAATTAATTCCCGCTGTCACAACAAATAGCGTGTTTTTAAGAAACAATATATATCAAAAGATTGACAATTATTTATGTCCAATTTCAAAGTGAAATTAATTCTAATGAAAACCATTGGATAAAATGGTACAAATATATTATAATTATACTTTAAAACCACTCAATAGTATAACTTATTACTATAAATTATTTTTATTAAAAATGTTGTTTTATGTATTTTTCACTATTCATAAAAATTTGGATGTTCTCAGAAAAATACAAAAAATTCAGCATAGGCTAATTTCGGTATTACGAATCCAAAAATGAAGTCCATTTTGAAATGTAAAATATATGTAATTTCAAAAAGTGGTTATTATTATTCATAACTGCTACTTTTATTGGTCGCGGTGTGTTAGAACTCGAAGTTGCGTACAATGCAAGCAATCGCATTATTGAATGAGAAGCGTATCGTGGAAGCTCGGGGTGTTACATTCTCCCCTCCTTCAATAAATTGCGTCCTCGCAATTTGAAATATTTCTTTGAAAATAAAAGGTTGAAAAGAGAAAATACCTTTGTGGAAAACCCACATCGGAAATAAGATTAATAAAATTTAGCCTTAATAAGAGGGAAAGGTAAATAAAAAGTTGCCACCGAATTATGATCTCGATTAGGAGAACATTGGTGGCAATTAGAGACATATAATTGGAGGAAAAATGTAAATATTTGTAGGGAGTGATTGAGTTCATCAATTACAATCAACTGTCAAATTGAGGGTCTCAAAGCCTTCAATCTATGTTGATTTAAAATATCATCAGTTCAACAAGACATAAGGTATTAGGATAACACATTTTTTTGTTTTAATATCCCTTTACTAAAGTTTAAGAATTAATTTATTCATTGAATAAGAGATAGGTATATATATATTTATTCTTGAAAATTAGAGTTTCAACCATCAACTCATCTTTCACTCAAAAAGATAATAGAACTCAAAAATATTATACTTATCCTAATTTTATAAGGTTCCAAATGTTAACACATACCATTTAGATTAGTAAAATTATTTTGTAATAACCAGGGACTTCCTGTAGGCTAGTGGTAGGAAATAAAGGCATGTCGCACTATGATTGTGGGTTCGATTCCAGCAGCTTTGTCTGACGCGACGGGTTATACCCCACCCTGCAGGTTGTCCTTTTCCTAAAACTATAGTATTATAATATTCCAAAAATAATCTACATAAATTTTTTAACCTTAAACAATACTATACAAAGATCAACTTAATCCACTCCAAACTTTATAGTTATCCAAAATACCTCTGTCCAGACATTCTCTAAAAGGTCTCTTAATTCCAAAATCAATTTATCAGATTCCCCAAACAAATTAAAGTTTCTCTTTTTGTCACATACTAAAAATATGATTACCTTCATCATATTAAACCCTTACTGAAATAAAAAAGAACTGCAGTACAATCCTTATATATATATCACATTATTCTAATAACTAGAATATAATCCATGAGTCCAAAAGCACCAATACATTAATTATTCTGCTTCAACTGTACTAACAACATAAGATTTTTCATGATCCCTTGGCCTTTTCTGTGGTAAGTTTCCCTAAAGCTTAGGACATTCATTTGCATAATGCCCCATTTCCCTACAATTGTAGCATTCAAAATTGATAGCCTCTTTCTTTCCCTTGCAATCACGCACCTGGTGACCTTTTTCTCCACATTTATAACAAACTCCCATTCCTTTTAGGCAAGTACCAGGGTGATTCTTCCCACAATTATCACATAATAGAAAATCCTTCTTTCCCTTTTTCCCTTTATTTGTCTCTTGTTCCACCGTTCTCTTCTTCTCTTTCTTTACTTTGTTGTCATAAGACTTAGATAATTCCTTTTCTGTCTTGATAGCATATGAGACAATATCTTCATATGTTGAGAATGATTGTGATACTAAAGCTCGATGGAGAAATGGTTTTAACCCATTAAAGAAATGATCAATCTTACATCTTGGGTTACATATATAATCTGCATCATACCTCGCTAACCTTGTAAAGTTGGCCTCATACATTGTGACATTCTCATCCTCCTTTTGTTTCAGACTCAGAAATTGCCTTTCCATATCTGCTCTATGGTCATGAGGAAAGTATTTTTCTAAGAAAAGATCTTTGAACTACACCCATTCCATATTCGATATGTCATCATCTTATTTTGTGATTTGAATCAATGAACACCATTGATAAGCATCTACAGTGAGGCGGTAAACTTCCAAGATAACCTTTTCCCTTTCACTACTCCCCAAGGCATGGAATATTTTCTCTAATGCGTTTATCCATTGCTCAGCTACTAATGAATTTGTACCCCCATTAAATTTTGGTGGTTGTTGCCTCATAAGCAGTCTAACATTGATCCTCCATGTTGCGGATCAGGGTGCTCCATACAAGTAAGGTTATTATTCATAACTTGAGTGAGTTGTCCCAGTATGGTAATAAGTTGATCAGAACCAGTTGTATCTCCAGATCCACAATAATTATCTTGAGCAGGAGGGCAATCCCTACACGTAGTTCGTGCATTGATACGGTTTCCATTCCTTCCACTAGGCGCCATTTCTATACAATGGCATAAACTAGATTAGTTTATGAATCAAAATACATAATTCCGTACTTATAAAAAACATAACATAAATTGAACTATTTATGTATATAATCCATAATCATAAAAAGGTTTTCTTTGAGGAAGTATATACTCATAACCGTTCATAATGGTTTGTAAAGAAAACGAGAATTATCCTAAGCATATCCCCTGGGAGTGTTGTAACCAAGAGTGCAGCAAGGCCCGTTGTCGTGCACCAGTTCCCGTTTGAGTCTAGCTCAAAGCGGTGTTTTCGAGTTTTACCCTTAGGTACATCTGTGCCAGAGCCGCCTCTACCTGCTCGTATCCAGACAGGGATGTATTGCTTGGAAAACTGACAAAATCTCTATAATACCAAAATTCTAGGAAGTTCTTCTATACTAATCCTTAAAGCCTATCCTTGGGCTATGTGCTCTAATCAGAGTTTATCTAAATCTATCTTCCAAGGTTAGTACTAAACTGCCTCTGATACCAACTGTAACAATAGGGCCCCACCCACCAGTTTCCCCGCAGACACGTGGGCCTCACCCTAGGTCCCACCCACGTGCCCGAACGGGTTATCTGACTAATGATATTCCCCACAAGCCAACAGATGTCCTTTCCAGTGTGCTTTGTCCTCACTCACACACATCATGGGAAACTTCCCAGAAGGTCACCCATCCCGATCACTACTCTAGGCAAAGCACGCTTAACTGTGGAGTTCTAATCCGGTGGGCTCCCAAAAAGGAAGGTGCACCTTGTTTACATGAGTCATATCATTTAATCATTTAACCCTTTATCATTTGGGGATGTTACAATCACCCCCCCTTTTGAGCACAACACCCTCATTTTGGGCCCTACATTTCAACCCAGGCAGTGCACCGCGCACTTAAGGCTGGGTTCCTCCTCTGATACCAACTGTAACGCCCCGACCCCAGCTACCCACACTCGGTGCATTACTTCGTAACATTGGCATGATCACAAAAGATCAAGTCTCGAAAGACCGATTAGTGTAGTAGCCTTGGAAACACTAGATACATTCATAAATGTTACATTACAACATAAGATGAAAAACTACAATAACAATGTCTTCATAGTCCACACTCATATCCTCTTCTGACTATCCCTGCAGGTCATTCCTAAAATACTTCTTCACATCCTGGAAAATATTAAAACATTGAAAGGGGTGATCTCAGATGCTCAGTAAGGATAACAATATACCAGAAGATTTCATCAATAAACATAAAAATTTAAGGCAATGTATAAGAAAAACAAAAGCTTTTTAAACATGAACTTCAATATAATATGGCTAAAGTAAAATGAGATAATTTCATTCACTTCTTCACATGGATATTCTACTAGTCGAATAATCACATGCAATATCAATAACCGCTTTCATAATGATGGAATGCATAATGCCAGACTATCATAACCACGTAGCCAAGGCCTCGTTCCAAGACCAAAAATAAGATTTTGTCAAGGCCTCGTTCCAAGACACTAGTTTGTCTCATGAGACCTGCAGATGCATCGAGGAGATAGAGAGGGCTCCACCCGTCACTTACTAAGTCCAATGCATTCCTCATATGAATGGGTTTAAACATATCATATACCATAACATAATTGTATCACATAAAACATGCATAAAGCACTAGTGCAGAAAACGTTTTTTACGTCGGTTATTTTTTATTATTTACGTCGGTTTTTAGGCGACGTTAATACGAACGACGTTATAAATAACGTTTTTTACGTCAGTTATTTAAAACCGACGTAATATCCCTAACATCACGGTGGTTATCACGTCGGTTCATATAATAACCGACGTGATAAATATGCGCGGGGGGCTTTATCACGTCGGTTATTACCTAAACCGACGTGATAAAACGCCTGGGATATCGTTTATCACGTCGGTTATGTCATAACCGACGTGATAAACCCTTCCCCTGGCCTATTATAACGTCGGTTATTTAGGAAACCGACGTGATAAAAAGGCCTGGGAAACGTTTTAGCACGTCGGTTATTTAATAACCGACGTGGTAAATCGATTCCCAGGCCTTTTATCACGTCGGTTATATTAAGAACCGACGTGATAAAATCCCCAGGAACGGTTTATCACGTCGGTTCTAGAAAAAACCGACGTGATAAACCCCTACCGATTTATTTACCACGTCGGTTATTTTATAACCGACGTGAAAGAAATTATTATTTTTTAAATAATTGCACTGCTCTCACCAAAAAGCAACCAGAAACCAAACAAAAATAGCCATGCCAGCCCTCCCCCAAGCCCCAACTGAACCCCACCATCATCTATACCCACCTAACAACCTGGCCAGCCGTCCCCCACCACAACCCTTGGACACCCCTCCCATATCCCTTGGACAACCTCCACCCCTTGGACACCCCCCACCCTCTTTTACACCCCCAAGACCCCTAGTACAGCCTCAAACACCCATTGGACACCCCCCACACCTTGACAGCCCTCCCAGACCCCTTGGACACCCCCCCCCCCCTCATTTACACCCAACCTGCCCCTTGGACACCCCCCCACCCCTTCGACAGCCCCCCACCCTCATTTACACCCCCCGAACACTAGGACAGCCCCAAACACCCCTTGGACACCCCTCCCATATCGCTTGGACACCCCCCCCCCCCCCACCCCTTGGACACCCCCCCACCCCTTGGACACCCCCCCACCCCCTGGACACCCCCCGACCCCTTGGAAACCCCCCCTACCCCTTGGAAACCCCCCCATCCCCTTGGACAGCCCCAAACACCCCTTGGACACCCCTCCTATATCCCTTGGACACCCCCCACCACTTGGACACCCCCCCACCCCTTGGACAGCCCCCCCCCCCCCCCACCCTCATTTACACCCAACCGACTCCTTGGACAGCCCCAAACACACCTTGGACACCCCTCCCATATCCCTTGGACACCCCCCGCCCCTTGGACACCCCCCACCCTCATTTACACCCCCCCCCCCCCCCCGAACCCTAGGACAGCCCCAAACACACCTTGGACACCCCTCCCATATCCCTTGGACACCCCCCAAACACCCACCCACCCCCTTGGAACCCCTCCCCCCATACCAAAATCCAGACCAGAAAAACCATCAACAATAGACCAAAACAAGAAGTAGAGAAAAATTAAACATTCACTTATATAACATTCAAAACATAAAATGTCAACTTCAAAAAAAACTAAATCCAACCTAAACGACTACGAAATACACAATTACATTGACAATATTCAAAATTACATTTTACATTACAAACAACTAAAAGTCAATCAAACCTGTAAAATAATTTGACCACTCCACTTGTAAGTGTTTGATATCTTCAGCAGTAAAGGGTTGAGGGTCATCAAAAAGCTACAAAGGAAAAGGATAGTAGTCAACGTGTATAATGAATAAATCAAATTGAAATATTATAAGAAAAAGGAAATCTTACCAGGTCAAAACTCAGAACTGTCCCAGTTGTTATTATTTCATACATAAATCTTAACATGTAATATCCGCATTCGATGATGCCTTGTTTCTCATGACATTTCTGTTTGAATGAGTGTAAATTCAATATATTATTTTTATGTAATAAATCAAAATGTACAAATTATAAATGGATATTTACCTTCGCATGTACATATTTGATCTTGTAATTCATTTTCTTTGCGCTTTTTCGAAAGTGGACCCATGCCCTGTTAGAAAATAATACGAATGGGGTAAATTTAAAATTCATTATAATATATAAAACTATTGTGAAATTGAAACTTATGTTTCCAATATATTCTTAAAACTTTCTCGCACATCATCATGGAGAGAGCATATCCAATAAAGTGTTTTCTCCCTAGGGCAAAAAACCCCTAACATCCAATGATCCCTGAGAAAAGGAAATTTAACGTTAGTGGTTTTTTATGTTAAAAGATAATTAACTCTTTGAGAGGGATGTGTTTCATACCTCTCACAAAAATGCATCATCCAACACTGTGTGATTACATTCTTTTCAAATCTATCAGCAATATAAAGCATTCTTTGTTCCTCATCCAATGCACATGCTTCAGGGGAAATCAATTGTGGGTCCACGAATCCATATACATCTGTCAGCTCATTCCTCTCACAAATTTTATACATATACCTAATACAAAGCAGACATAAGTATACATTTTTAATAAATATAACGCAAGGAAAAGGAGTTAAGACTTACATGATAAAAATTTGCACCACGTTGATGCCCAACTTATCTCCAGTGACAAACTCCATGATATCAGTTTTCATAATCCCCACACATAGTTCACGTCCACAGACATGAGCTTCCATTGTAAAGTCATAATGATCCGCCAACAAATTTGAATATCTTGACAATTTGTCAAGACTGCTAGTATCTGCATCTGATGTCATAGCTATCTGTCTTTGTTGTTGTCTATACAGTATTTCTTTACCTTTGAAGTATTCCTGTAAAAATAAATTGAAAAATATATTAGTTTTCAAATGATAAAACATTAATAAAAATATAAAATAAAAGATATAACATCCATACCTCTATGGTAATGAGTCGAAGAAGTCTGGATGGCCAAAGTAAAAAATGGCCGATACTATGTCCAAATGTCGTCACCTCATCTGTAGGTAATGGTATCCGAGCTGATCTATCTATAATATCCTGTACAGTGACCCTCTGATTCTCTACCTCTAACTGTTGATGATGAACTGTATCTCCTATACAATATACCATCCCATATGCAACTATATGATGTTGAGGATCATCAACATACAACTCACAATAAGTAGGTAGCTGCGGCGGAGGAGGAGGATCAAAAATGGGGTCCGCAGGCTGAGGTGGGGGAGTGGGAGCTACTATGAGAGGTGGAGTGGGAGCTGCACCCTGAAATTGTCTTTGCAAGTCTGCAAACATTAACTGCACCGATGCTCTAATCTTGTCCTCCATTGTCGCATTAATATTATGGACTTCAGCCTCCAACGATTCTATTTTTTTTTATAAACTCCTTCAACGTTAGAAGTTGAGGAACGTGGCAACACTTTTCTTACCGATACACCTGCCGGATATCCTCTTACACGGCCAGGATGTTCGGGCTTTCCCAATGCCACAGATAAAATATCTTCCCTCCCAGATGGTGTAAATGTCCCCTGTGAACTCTGCTCCTCAAGAGAGTCCTGTAATAAGTAATTGAACTTTTCTATAATGATTGGAAATATATGACGAAAATAGTAAACTTAAATAAATAAAATAGATATCTTACAATCCTCTCAACTACGAGTCTCGATTCTTCCGAAAGATATTGTCCTTTTTTGCCCTTCCGAGCTCTTTTCCATTTCTCATGTCTAGATGGAGGGGATGGAGGGGCCACCTCTCCAGAGCTTGAAGACTCAGCTCTTAGTTGTTGAAATTTTGCTGCCATCATTTGTTCTTCCAATAATGCATACCCTCCCCGAGATAAACTATGAGGGTATACATTTTTAGATTGGATCTCTTGATGAGCTTTCCTTGTTTGCTGTAAATTAAGAATAAGTAATCATTAACAAAACAATAATAAGATCATTTATATAAGAAAGCTTATAACAGTTTACATTGCCCTTACCAAAAATGATTCTTTTCTTCTACTTTCAAAAAATTCTCTCCATGTGTCTTCATCTATAAAAGGATATATACGACATGGATTCTCACGACTCCTATGACCATAAATGAAATCAGATGAGAGGGTAGATTTGAAATCCCTCCATCTCCTAGCAGCCAACGATAAGCATTTCTTCCTGACTCCTCCAGTGTTAGGAATATCAAATTTCATCTGATAAAAAAGAGGTTAAAAATATTATATATACTAGAAACATTTAAAGAACAGTCAAACAATAGAAAAAGATCTTACCAAGATGGTCTCCCACAGCTGAGAAATTATCGCCTTATCCACACTTCTCCAATCATCATAGAGAATGCTTACTTTGCTCTTAGCCTGAGTTGCTACAAAACCCTTAAAATCATTAGCATTTGGACCTCTAGGAAGATCATCCTCATCAAACTCCACGACTATCCTCTCCTCCTTCGTACGGGCAAGTGATAATTTTGGTAAACGTGTGCACCCACGCTTACCAACCTTTGAACTCTTTTTCGTAATATGAGCATGTGAATGTTCCTCCCCAGATGTATGACCAATATGCTCATCTCCAGAATCATGTGGCTGATCAACTGATTGATCTGTCATTTTCCTTCAAATCAAAAAAACAAACATTAGTTCACAAATAGAAAAGTGTACTAAATTACATAATAGTAAACATCGGTAATATGGTAAGCATGTTAAACAATGATAAACATGGTAAACACAGGCAAAATGTTGCCAAGGAGTTGGCATAAGAAAGCTGAAAAGTGGAATCACTGATGCCACCGGCCGGCCGCTGGCTCACCACCGGCCGGCCGGTGGACCAGACAGCCTTCTCTGTCTGGACCACCGGCCGGCCGCTGGATCACCACCGGCCGGCCGGTGGACCAGACAGAGAGCCTTCCTCTCTGTCTAAACCACCGGCCGGCCGCTGGCTCCTCACCGGCCGGCCGCTGGTGATCCAGACAGAGAGGAAGGCTCTCTGTCTGGTCCACCGGGCGGCCGGTGGTGATCCAGCGGCCGGCCGGTGGACCAGACAGAGAGCCTTCCTCTCTGTCTGAACCACCGGCCGGCCGCTGGCTCAACACCGGCCGGCCGCTGGTGATCCAGACAGAGAGGCTCGGTCTCTGTCTGGACCACCGGCCGGCCGCTGGCTCAGCACCGGCCGGCCGGTGGACCAGACAGAGAGCCTTCCTCTCTGTCTGAACCACCGGCCGGCCGCTGGCTCAACACCGTCCGGCCGCTGGTGATCCAGACAGAGAGGAAGGCTCTGTCTGGTCCACCGGCCGGCCGGTGGTGAGCCAGCGGCCGGCCGGTGGTTCAGACAGAGAGGACCGGTTGCCGGTGCGCCCAGGACTTCTCTTCTTTACGGTTTTTATTGTTTTATCGTTTTGGTTTGATACATATTTTAATAAGTAAAAAATTTACAGTATCTAACATTATATGAAAAAACTAAATGTAAACAAGAAATAAACTTGTGTTACCTGTAATTTTAGGAATGTACAGTTGGATTGTTTTCCCAAATTCCTTCGTCGTGATCGTTCCTTATGGCACAAACCATGTCTTCAACATACTCATCATTATGTTCTGTGAATCTTTCCATGGAAGTAGGGATCTCACATAAATCAGCATCTTTATCAAATTCATCCTCACCAACATATTGGTTTTTCCCTTGTAAAACAACAGCCCACTGCATATCTGATTGATCTACTACATAGAAAATTTGTTTGGCATGTGTTGCCATTATAAAAGAATCAGCTGTGTCTTCCAATCTATTCAGATTAACAAGTGTCATTCCAAATTCATCGTGTCTGGCACTGTTGTTACCGATAAACCATTTACAGTTAAAAACGGGAACTTTAATTTTAATGTAATCAGCCTCCCATATGTCTTCAATCACTCCATAATGTGCACTTGATGCCAAAATTGGGTTTCTGTCCTTAGCACTCGAAAAATGCATTGCTTCTGCAAACACCAATACACCACTATTCTGAACTGCACTTCTGTTGTCCTGAGCTTTCGTATGAAATGTATAGCCATTAATGTCATAAGCGGACCATGTTATCACATTTAAAGATGGACCACCCACTATCTGTTTTAATGTCTCTGATACATCTGATCTACCAAGCAAGGTCTTTTTAAACCATGGCAAAAAAGTTATGTTGTGCTCATTCAAAATCCACATTTCTTTCTTCTTTGGATGACATTGTTTCAACTCATTAATATGCAATGTGATATACGGTTGAACATCAGCTATGTTATTCAAGATGTATGATTCTAACTTCTTCATATGTTCAGCTGACAGTGATTTGACTTTCAAGCCACGAATCCCCTTTCCCTCATTATTAACCCGTTCATGGCGAGATGGAGGCAAACCTATATGTTGCGCCGTAGCCAAGTAACTCGTACAAAACTCTGCTACCTCCTCAGAAATATACTTTTCAATAATGGAGGCTTCAGGTCGATATGGATTTTTAACATATCCCTTTAATATTTTCATATACCTTTCAAAAGGATACATCCAACGAAGATATATAGGTCCACAAAGCCTTATTTCTCGAACCAGATGAATCAGTAAATGCACCATCATATCAAAAAAAGTTGGAGGAAAATACATTTCCAAATGACAAAGTATAATAATTGCATCCTTTTCCAAAATGTTCAAAGCATTCACATCAATCGCCTTGTTGCAAATTGAATTGAAAAAATAACACAACCTCATTATAGTCTTTCTGACAGGGATGGGTAATATTCCACGCAGTGCAACTGGTAGAATTTGTTGCATCATGACATGACAATCATGTGATTTCATACCTATCAACTTCAAGTCTTTCAATGAGACAAAATTTTTTACATTTGAAGAATAACCTTGCGGCACTTTGATATCATGAAGACACTGACAGAAGCTACTTTTCTCCCTCTTCGATAATGTATGACAAGCCGGGGCAAGAAATGTTCGTCTTCCTTTAGGAGTGGGAGCTAACTCCAAACGTATTCCCATTGACAGTAGGTCTAACCTTGCATTCAACCCATCTTTTGTCTTTCCTTTAATATCTAGCAATGTTCCGATCAAAGAATCACAGATATTCTTCTCCACGTGCATGACATCAATATTATGTTTGACTTCATGATACCTCCAATATGGTAGCTCAAAAAATATTGACCTTTTCTTCCAAATATGTCTATCATTACCAGATTTCTGTGTCTTTCCCAATGTCACATCAAGGTTTTTCACCCTCTCAAAATACAATTCTGGGGATAAAGGTTGAGGAGCAGTATCAAATTCTTGTGAGCCATTGAATGCCTTTTTTAGTCTTCTATAAGGGTGATCCATAGGCAAAAACTTTCGATGACCCATGTACACTGTTTTCCTCCCATGATGCAATTGACAATATGACGTCTGTTGTTCGCAAATTGGACATGATTTATGCCCTTTAACACTGTATCCAGACAAATTTCCATATGCTGGGAAGTCATTTATAGTGAATAGAAGCACTGCATGCAGTTGAAAATATTCCATTTTATAAGAATCATACACCCTAATACCATCAGCCCATAAAAGTTTCAAATCATCAATCAGCGGTGACAAGTATACATCAATATCATTGCCGGGTTGCTTTGGACCAGAGATCATGATACCCAACATGACATATTTGCGCTTCATACAAACTTCAGGAGAGAGGTTGTAAATTACCAATAAAACAGGCCATGAACTATGTGTGCTACTGAGGGTTCGGTATGGATTCATTCCATCTGTGCACAAGCCTAGTCTCAGATTTCTAATTTCATTTCCAAATGTAGGGTACTGGGCATCAATTTTCTTCCATTGTGGACAATCAGCTGGATGACGTATTTTTCCATCACATACCCGCTCATCAGCATGCCATCTTAACCTTTTTGCATCATGTGAATTAGCAAATAAACGTTTGAAACGAGGAATTATAGAAAGATACCAAAATACCTTTGAAGGGAGCTTTGTAATCTCTACATCAGCTTGTGATTTTTCTTTCACCTTATACCGTGATGTCCCACATTTGGGACACTCTTTCAGAAATTCATATTCCTTCCTATATATAATGCAGTCATTCGGACATGCATGTATTTTCTTGTATCCCAATCACATCGGGCATAATATTTTTTTGGCCTTATAATGTGAATCTGGAAGATCGTTATCTTTTGGAAGAATGTCTTTCATCAATTGTAGCAGCTCTGTAAAACTTCTGTCACTCCATCCATGTTTCGCCTTCAGGTTAATCAATCTTAACACCGCCGACAAAACCGTAAAATCTGTACAACCAGCATATAATGGTTTTTCGGCATCACCATATAGACGTGCAACTCTCGGTTCTATCTCAATTTGTTCTGCTACAATATCGCGAATCATTTCTTCAATTCCATCGGAGTTACCATCTTGCGATTCATTATCATCAGTGACATTCTGTCCAGTTTTGCCATGCCAAATCCAAGGGTTGTAACTCGGATTGAAACCATGACAAATAAGATGATCTTTTATCTCTCTACTTTTCAACTTCTTCATATTCAGACATTTCAGGCATGGACAGAAAAAAATGTCACTACTTGGAACATTTCGTTTAGCAAATTCCAAAAAGGCATCAACACCTTCCTCATATTCATTGCTCATTCGATGTGCCGTAATCCAACTTCGACTCATTATTACCTATAACAAATAGAAAAAATATATATATTTTTTAGATAAGACAAATATATGTTTATATGAAAAAAATCATAATTTGAATATAACAATTTTGAAATATAAAACAAATCGATGTGTAAACCCCCCTGGACACCCCCCGACCCCTCTGGACAGCCCCCCACCCCTCCTGGACACAACCCCCCACCCCCGACCTGCTTGGACACCCCCCTGGACACCCCCCAACCCTCTGGACAGCCCCCCCACCCCTCCTAAACACCACCACCCACCCCCTACCCCCTTGGACACCCCCCTGGACACCCCCCTGGACACCCCCCAACACCCACCCACGCCCTTGGACAGCCCCCCACACCCACCCACCCCCTTGTAAACCCCCCTGGACACCCCCGACCCCTCTGGACAGCCCCCCGCCCCTCCTGGACACCACCCCCCACCCCCTACCCCCTTGGACACCCCCCTGGACATCCCCCAACCCTCTGGACAGCCCCCCCGCCCACCCGGACAACCCCAAATACCCTCTGGAGAGGCCTCCACCCACGTGGACAGCCCCCCACACCCATCCACCCCCTTGGACACCCCCCTGGACACCCCACCGACCCCTCTGGACAGGCCGCCACCCCCTTGGACAGCCCCCACACCCACCCATCCCCTTGGACACCACCCTGGACACCCCCCGACCCCTCTGGACAGCCCCCGACCCCTCTAGAAAGCACCCCCACCCCTCCTGGACACAACCCCCCACCCCCGACCTGCTTGGACACCCCCCTGGACACCCCCCAACCCTCTGGACAGCCCCCCCACCCCTCCTGGACACCACCCCCACCCCCTACCCCCTTGGACACCCCCCTGGACACCCCCCAACACCCACCCACACCCTTGGACAGCCCCCCACACCCACCCACCCCCTTGTAAACCCCCCTGGACACCCCCGACCCCTCTGGACAGCCCCCCGCCCCTCCTGGACACCACCCCCCACCCCCTACCCCCTTGGACACCCCCCTGGACATCCCCCAACCCTCTGGACAGCCCCCCCACCCACCCGGACAACCCCAAATACCCTCTGGAGAGGCCGCCACCCACGTGGACAGCCCCCCACACCCATCCACCCCCTTGGACACCCCCCTGGACACCCCACCGACCCCTCTGGACAGGCCGCCACCCCCTTGGACAGCCCCCCACACCCACCCATCCCCTTGGACACCACCCTGGACACCCCCCGACCCCTCTGGACAGCCCCCGACCCCTCTAGAAAGCACCCCCACCCCTCCTGGACACAACCCCCCACCCCCGACCTGCTTGGACACCCCCCTGGACACCCCCCAACCCTCTGGACAGCCCCCCCACCCCTCCTGGACACCACCCCCCACCCCCTACCCCCTTGGACACCCCCCTGGACACCCCCCAACACCCACCCACACCCTTGGACAGCCCCCCACACCCACCCACCCCCTTGTAAACCCCCCTGGACACCCCCGACCCCAAATCCATGCACCTATGCCATGGTTGTGTGTGAATAAAGTAGTAACAACTGTAAAAGGGCAACCCATCCAAATGGACACGCCCCAACCCTCTCGGAGATTTATAAAAAACGATGAAAAATTAGTGAAATCATAAAATTACTCAATATTGCAAGTCGAACAAATAGATCTAGGGATGATAAATAAGATTATGGTGCCAAAACGAGTTAAAAGGGTTCGCAATCGAAGAATCTTAGCTAGTTTCAACAAAAAAATCACAACACATATATATTTACTATCCGCGAAAAAAAACGAACGAGTGGGAGGATTACCTGAGTGCTGCGAGTTTAGATGATTGATCCGAGGAGATTAAATATGAGAAACGATGATCGCAAAACGAATCTAAACCAACGAAATGGACGAGCCGATTCGGGTTTACGCGCGAGAGAGACGAGTCGCGACTGTCGAAGGTAAACTCGCGAATGACAATCCACGGGTCTGGGTAAATTTTTAAATGAGTTATCACGTCGGTTATTCAATAACCGACGTGATAAGTGTTTTAAAAACATTTATAACGTCGGTAATTTCAATAACCGACGTAAAAACCTTCCTCCGATTCATTTTTTACGTCGGTTATTATATAACCGACGTAACAAATGGTTCAAAATCCGCGTTTTTTTACGTCGGTTATGTAATAACCGACGTCAAAAACATCTGCGGATTCTTTTTTGACGTCGGTTATTTTATAACCGACGTAAAAAAGCCTTCAAAAACCGCGTTTGTTACGTCGGTTATTCAATAACCGACGTCAAAGGGCCTTCGAAAACCGCGTTTGTTACGTCGGTTATAAAAATAACCGACGTAAAAAACGAAGCCGCGCGATTAATAACGTCGGTTATAAAAATAACCGACGTTAAATGTGTACCGAACACAGGTTTTTACGTCGGTTATTTCTTAACCGACGTAAAAAACCTCGTTTTACATATTATGACGTCGGTTTTATATAACCGACGTAAAAAATGGTGACGTAAAAAACGTTTTCTGCACTAGTGAAGGAAACATAACATTTCCACATTTCAATCACAAGATTTCAATACAAAACATTGATATAATAAAAATGCTTTCAAAACCATTTTCAATACCAAAATAAATGAATGGTAAAACATGGTATTTATTTTTCTTTTAAAAAAGGTATTGCGTGTAAAGGAAGCCGAAACTCAAATAACGGTCATGGTGGCGGAGAAGTCATTGTCGCCGCATATGTACGGAAAGAAAAACATTCTCTTTTTGTCGTTTAGTAAAACGCTTCGTATAAAAAAGGTTCCTTTTGAATAAACGTAAAAGTCAAAGGGGTTTATACACCGTATAAAAGAAAATTGTGTATAAAACCAAATATTCCTCAATGAAAGGAGATTGAGACGAAGTCCTTAAAAAGATAATTTTTAAAATAAAATAGATCTATTATGTGTATTCACTATAGGTACACATAAAGAACGTAAAAAATACAAAATAGGGCATAATAATATCATGACATAATTTGAAAGTAGGAGATTAACCCAAAGAATGGAAGTTGGGTTAAGAAATTCCCTTACCTTGCATCTTGTCCTGACTCGACCGTTCTTTAACCTCCTGTGTAATAAATTAGAGTTAATTTCTATTTACTTAAGAACCTTTTCTCATGTTCATTATTCCTTTTATATCACTTATTACCATGTTATGAACATTATGTAATTATTTAAGTTAATAATGGTCGTTTTGTCGATCTTTGGTACTTGAGTCAAAAATAAACTTCTTATAATTACAAGTTGTTCATGTGGTGAAATATCCATTATATCCTGAATTATATTCATGATTTAGATATCATATATATCATATATATATAGTATATACATTCATTTATAATATTACGTAACATTTAGAGGTAAGAAATGAAATGCACCGTTCATGGAGACAGTAAGTCGTACGTACGCATGAACGCTACTTTCATTTCTATTTCGTATTTAATGGAAGGAAATCATAATTATATAAATGTATAATATAAATCCATTATAATATAGTATATAATACCATTTACACCATCCTTTATACATCCCACATATGGCATTAACGATTCAAATCACTTTGAGGGGGTGGTAGTCCGCACATCCTAAAATTAAATTATCGCGTTTTACCCATAATGGAAATCATAAAGTATGCCATAAATGAGAAATACAGAAGCATAATTAAAACATAAACATATTATATATCATATATAAATATATATTTACATCTTAATGGCCACCTTTGAAGGTGTTATATGAGTGTTTAACAATCATCGTTTCGTGAGGTAGAAATTCGCCATCCACAGAAACAGTATGTTCTTTAACAATTAGATGTAGGTGTGTGTAAGTGTAGCTCGAATAATTATTATAAAAACATACTAGTATATTTAGGATACTGGTTTTGTTACAAAAGAAATGAATAAAAAGAGTTTAAGGGGTTGGAGAAGCTAAATAAAACAAAACAACATTAGAGAAGTCATTACCTAAAAATCGGGTAACTCTTTTTGATTTGAGCCAAAGGCTTCCTTGGGAAGAATTCTGCCCAATGTGAGGCTTCTAGGAGTAAGGGAGGGAAGTTGGGAGGGTATTTGGGCAGAGTTTGGCCGAGCCAAATGGCTTGAATGTGTGAATGATGTTGTAGAGGTGGTGGCCTTTTATAAGAGGAGAGGAGGGGCACTCTTGGAAAGTAAGGGAATTTTACATTATTATACATTGCTTTTAGGATTCTAAAGGTCCCACACTTATATAATTCGTGGATAAGGTGATAAGGGTTCGAAATCTACCCATTAAATAGTCTTTTGACAAGTGTAGGCCTTGGATTGTACATTATCATTTCATTTTATTAAAATCATTAAATAATGAGGTCATCGCTGCATCATAATGATGTCATAAATAATTTAATTTATTTAATGTCTAAAATTTATAAAAAAATACTATGATGTAGGAAATCTTTTTAGATTTCCAATGAATATTTATAGTCAAAAATATTACTTTTATAACCCCATGTAAAAATTGATTTAGTAAAACATTTCATGTTTGTGTCATTTTTTACTTTAACATTAAATAAAAGGTATTTATGTCATTGTCTAACAAAAGTGGCTCCATGGGGTCCCCAAGTTGACCCATGGATTGTATTGGTCGTCCATGGCACATCCAATGTGGGTAGGACATGTTTCAAGCTCATCTCATATTATTAAAACATTATTTTTACCTTAAACTACACTAATTACCTCTAATCGTGATTAAGAACATAAAAGTTACTATTCACCAAAAAATTATTTTAATCTCATTGAACCACATTTTACTTATTAATTACAACCATGTATGTCGGATTTTTTAATATCAAAACACATATGTGGTAATATTTCATTTAAATGAAAAATCAGTTATTTAACTACCACTTAGTGGTTTCACTATTCATTAAAAATTGAAGTTTTTCAGAACAATGCCAAAATTTCACCCTAAGATATAATTGATATTCCAAATTCAAAAATGATGTCTATTTTAAAAAATTCCAAACATATATGTTGCATTAATTAATTTTATAATTAATTCCCGCTGTCACAACAAATACTGTGTTTTTAAGAAACAATATATATCAAAAGATTGCAAATTGTTTATGTCCAATTTCAAAGTGAAATTAATTCTAATGAAAACCATTGGATAAAATGGTAAAAATATATTATAATTATACTTTAAAACCACTCAATAGTATAACTTATCACTATAAATTATTTTGATTAAAAAATTTGTTTTAAGAATTTTTCACTATTCATAAAAATTTGGAAGTTCTCAGAAAAATACAAAAAAATTCAGCATTGGCTAATTTCGATATTACGAATCCAAAAATGAAGTCCATCTTGAAATGTAAAATATATGTAATTTCAAAAATTGGTTATTACTATTCATAACTGCTACTATTATTGGTCGCGGTGTGTTAGAACTCGAAGTTGCGTATAATGCAAGCTATTGCATTATTGAATGAGAAGCGTATCGTGGATGCTCAGGGTGTTACAATATGTATCAGACTAAAATTATTTTTGAGAATTTCAATGATATATGATGGATTGATATTATTCATGATGTTTTCAGAAGAATATATTATAGTTCTATTGTGATGAAATAGTAAAAGAGGATGTTAAAATGAATTTGAAATTTTTGTTTTTACAAATTTTGTTGAGGGGGAAAAAATTTTAGATTCCCACCCATACCACATTTGGAACTTCTTTAAATATTAAATATTACATTATACTTTTTAAAGGTGGATAATTATTCACATGGGATGAGATAGTGTGAATGCACTTTTTTTTATAGGGATAAGAAGTTTTTAGATAGAGTTTTCTTCATGATGTTTTCTACATTAAAAAATAAAAATAAACAGTTACCATATTAGAATGAGGCATTGGATTCTTTTTTTATGGAAATTTTGATGTTGTTTATAATTATTTGTTGAATATTTTTTTCTTTTCAATTGTCTAAGATGAATAATTATATGGAGGAACAAGATTAAAGTACCAAAATGAGTTTCCATTAAATTTCTAAAAACATTATTTCTACCTAATTCTAGATAGGAAAATGAATAGTTTTTTTGAATCATAAAAAATTGGATGTTCATAATGAATCATATTATCTTTTTTGGAACCAAATGGTGAATGTTTCATAATAGTTATAAATTATTGTTTAAAGTCATTTTTTGTAGAGAAATTTTATGCACTATTGTATTGAACATATTTATAAAAAATTGCAATGGTATATCATACATGTTGTATCCACAATAAATTATTTTTTCTAGTGGATTGTGAGTTATTGGATTATTTAAAAATCCAGCCAACGAAGTAGCTAAATTTATTGAGTAGTGAAATCTGTAAATACATATGTTCCTATGGATTTGTGAATGTTTTTTTTTTCAGAAAAGTTATAAATCTGTAAGAGGAGGTGTAGGTTGTTTCAAAACAAATTTATCCTAATATAAAATTTTATCACTAATTCACAACATCCCCCGCTTTGTGACACATCAATCCTGGTTGATCCTTTATAATTGGTATTAGAGTGAAGGTTCCATTTTTCTTATTTGATGATGTTTTTGATGAAATTTTGTTATAGAGAATCTTAATTGGGTGATCTGTAAGTGGATTACTGTCTTTCATGGTAATAACTATCATATTTGGAATGAGATAATTTTTTTATATTTTGTCTCTTCTGCATGATGTTTTCATGCTACTATATATGGATTTCTTTCTCTGGATAAAAATTTTTCTCTAACATATTTGGATAAGAAGAATCATGAGATTGATGGAAGATCTAAGAATGTTTTACTATCATTAATTTATAAAAGAGAGTATCTAATACTGAAAGTGGTTTCTACTATCATATCTGGGAAAATTGAATACCATTTCTGAAGTAATTATAATGATGAAGATTAAAAAGATAAAAATATGGAGGGTCAAATAAAAAGATCTAAAAATGGGTGAGGATGAATCTTTTTGTAATTTCCTTTCAAGGGTTAATGATATTGTTAGCTATATAAGATGTCTTGGAGAGAAGTTGGAAGGGTCAACTGTAGTTGAAAATATCATTAGAATTATTCTATATTGGTTTGATTCCAATTTTTTATCATTGGATGAAAGATATCCTAAAACTCTATCTCCAAATGATCATCATAGTACAATCATTACATATTAAATGAGAAAAGAGAATTTTATGAAAGGAAGAAATAAAAAAAATTCAAAAAATTTCATTCAAGGATAAATGGAATAGGAAGTATAAGAATAATCATGAAGATTAATAAGGTGGTGATAATGAATTTAAAAAAGAGGTTAGTAACAATCTTGTTGATTTTTTTTTTTTTTAAATGTGAAATTTAGTATAGGAAAATACAATGGGAAACATCACGAGAAATATTGTGAATATGCATTCATTGTTAAAACTACATCCAATTCCCCTATAAAATTAAATAAATAATTCAGTGATGAATATTAAAGAAGGATAATAAGATCTTTAAAAAACATGGTTATAATTCAAAATCATAGTGAATGGGAAAATATAAAATTTTATCCTAATCCAAATGGATATCCTTTTGGTATAAATTTGTTGAATAGAAAGATAGTTAAGATGAGACAAAATATTTTGTAGATGTTTCAGGAGAAAATACATTCATTGCAACATTTACTGATGAATAGTGTGGAAGTATTAGTTGTGACACCCAGAACCTTTTTCATGTGTAATAATAATACTTTATTAATTCACCTCGCATAATTTTCATGAAATCCAAACAATGATTTCAATAAATAAAAGGAATCCATGTTTTATACAATTAAAACATCGGGAATGATTAAAATTAAACAAGATCAAAAGACCATGACTAACCTATGATTCATACAAGAAGACCAGCCTCAATCACCAGAACACCCCAAAGCACCAAGGACATGCCAAGAAAAGAGTGGATTTCCTTCAGATCTGTCACTACTAAGAAAAATATAACCAGAACAGTAGTAATCGTGCTGATCATTAGAGGGATAAAGAACACCATCCATGTAATCTTGGTGTATGAGTTTGGAACACCATAATTACGTTTTTTGAAGGCCCTAATTAGGATGTTTTACTTTAGGTGACCATTCAACATAAAATGGCTATAATTATATTCATTGGGTATTATAGTCATGTTATTTTAAGTATTTAAGAAAATTCAAATTTTGTGATATTTTAAATAGGAATGAAATTTATTATCGTTTTGATTTTATGATTTCAAAAATTATTTCATGTACTTTTTTTAAATGTTTCAAATATTCTACACATCTTATTGTCTTAATGAAGATATTTTTTAACTAATGGTTTAGATAACATATTTATATGGTTTTAACAATTAATTTTCTGTATAGCTATTATAATATTTGTTTTTAAACATAACAAGTAATTATTTTTATAAATATAAAAGCATTCTGGATGATCTATGTAATTGAGTAAATTAAAATTGTAACTCCCCGACTCTAGTTACCCAGACTCGGTGCATTATTACATAACATTGGTATGATCACAAGAAAGATCAAATCTCAAAAGACCGATTGGTTTAGTAGCATTGGAAACACTAGATATATTCATAAGTCTTACATTACAACATAAAATGAAAAAATACTACAACAACATATTGTCTCCATAAACCACACTCATATCCCCACATAATATCCCTGCGGGTCATTCATAATTTACTTCTTCATTTCCTGGGAAAAATAAAACATAGAAAAGGGGTGAGCTCAAATGCCCAGTAAGGATAACAATATACCAGAAAATTTCATAAATAAGAATAAACATTTAAGGCTATGTATAACTAAAACAAAAGCCTTTTAAACTTGAACTTCAACATAGTATGGAAAAAGTAAAATGAAATAATTCCATTTACTTGTTCAAATGGATATTCTACTAATCAAATAATCATATGCAATATCAATAACCACTTTCATAATGTTGGAATGCATAATGCCAGACTATCATAACCACATAGCCAAGGCCTCATGCCAAAACTACAAATAAGATTTTGCGAAGGCCTTGTGCCAAGACACTAGTTTGTCTCATGAGACCTACCGATGCATCGAGGAGCTATAGAGGGCTCCACCCGTCACATATTAAGTCCAATTCATTCCCATATGAAAAGGTTTAAACATAACATAAACATTCGTATTAAAAATAGCATACGAAATGTCAATAATTTCACCATAAACTATGAATGGTATAATAATATCACATCCACAGTCAAACATATCACAAAACCTTCAATACAATATAGAAGTTTTTTATCATAATAAATCAACTTCAAATAAGTGTAAAATCCATCAAAGGATGTCGACATAGATGAAATCAAAACACTTTTTGGAGAAATATCTCTTTCTATTTTTGAAATCATTTAAGAGCCATATAAAATAAAACATTTTCTTGAAAATATTCTTATAAGCTTGTAAGGAAAACTTTGAAGATTTTATAACGGCAGAAAATAACCGCACCCGCCGTATAAGTTAAAAAAACATTCTTACCTTAATTCTATCGAAAAGGTTAAAAAGGACCTTGTTTTGAAAACGACGGAAAGATTCCTCTTATAAAAAGTCAAACAAGGGTATAAATGAATTTAACCCATATTATTGTAAATAATAAAAATGTTTTGGAATACATTTTGAAGAAACATGGATGTGGATGATAAAGAGATCCCAGTAGATTATTACATATAAACAATCTCGGATAATGAAGAGATTGTGAAATAACCATTACCTTGTACTTTTCCTTGGTTGGGGTAGGTTAACCTCCTTTATAATGGTGAAATAATTGTTATTAAATTATACAAGAATCATATACATTAATATGATATCATATATGATCTTTTAATATTGATTTGATAATAATATCTTAGTATTATCATTGTTTCGGGTGTTAACATACTTGTTTTCTTTTATATGTTTTGTTACGTAAGACATGTTTGTAAAGGATAGGTTGTATATTATTCATATCCAGAATGATATAAAGTCCTTAAACATGATTTTTTAGATCATCAAATGATAATTATACTTGAATGGATACGATGGAGAATGAATCTCATCGCGTTCATGGAGACGGTAGTCCGTACGTACGCACGAGCGACAATATCATTCTTTTGATATTAAAATAATATAGTAATAAATGGTATATCATATATAGAAACTCATTAACATGTTATATTTATTATTTACATGAGTTACACATCATTATTATACCCATCCAAATAATATTATATTGAATAACAATTACACCACAACGTGGAGACGGTAAGCCGTACGTATGCACGTATGGTGACATGTTATTCAAAGGGTTGATGGAATACTGAATATGGTTGTACCATATTTATAATAACATCATAGTATATATATGAAACTGGAGTTATTATTTTAGAATGGTAACAACAAAGAAAGAAGAAGTTGAAGAAGTAATGAACTTGGAAAAAGGGTGGTGAAATCATTACCTCTTCTTCGGGTTCTTCCTTTTGATTTGATCAAAAGGGATGCTTAGGTTGGCTTTCTGATCAAACTAAGGCCTCTAGGTTGTAGTTAGGGAAGTTGGGAGAGTATTTGGGAAGATTTTGGCCAAACCAAAAGGCTTTGAAGGTGTGAAGAAATGAGAAGGAGGAGTGCCCTTTTATAAGAGGGGTGAGGGGCACCTTTGGAAAAGCTAGAGATATTAGTTTATAATAAATTCATATTCGGTTTCCAATGGCTCCAAAGTTGACTATTAAAAGTTTAAGGTGTGTATGGGTCGAAAACAACTCAACCAATAGAATTTAGACAGGTTTGGGTACTTATATTAACCTTATCATTAAGTATTAACTCTAAGTTAATTAGTTTCACTTTTACAATGTCTCTTTGTATTTTTATATAATTTGGTTAATAAACTCACTATATACATCCAAGAGACCCCCAAGTGGTCCATTAATGATGAAACTATCATGATATAAGTCTCGTGGCCGAACATTATATTTTTAGGAATTTAATATCAATTAATAATATAATATTTGTTTGAAGAACTCTTTTATGTCAATTTTGACACTATTCAATAGTTGATTTTTTTGAAACTCATAAAAGAATGATTACTTAGAAAAAAGTAAATTAAATCAATCCTAATATATCATATTATCCTAGAAAATTATTTTAATTCATTAAAAGTTTCATATTATATTTATTTGGGTATTTATAATATCAATTAATTTAATTATTCACTATTTTAGTAATTACTGCATCATCATTGTGTCATAAATAAAATAAATTATTTAATGTCTAAAAATTATAAATAAAATATCATTATGTAGGAAATATGTTTATCTTTCTAATGAATATTTATAATCTAAAATCCAACATATATAACCCTATGTAATAATTGTTTTTATAAAAGATATATGCTTGTGTCATTTTTGTATTCATTTTAACTTAATTAAAATAAAGTGTCCCTATCACCTACAAGTGGCACCATGGGGTCCCCAAATCGACCCAAAGAAGCCTATGGTAGAACATGTATCAACCAATAAGTCCAGAACACGTTTTAGGGTAATTTATTATTATTATAATATTATTTTTTAACCCTTATTTACTAGATTTACCCTTAACCATGATAAATAAAATATTTACCACAGTAATTATTCAAAATGTCTAAAAATAAAAGTTACCTATTTACACAATTTGGACATCCTGATTCCAAATATGGAATCCGTTTTTCTAAATTCAATACACATAAGTGGCAGAAATTAATTTAAAATTAATTCCCGCTGTCAAAACAAAAAGCGTGTTTTTAAGAGATAATAACTATCAAAAGATTGACACTTTTTTATGTTCGGTTTAATTGTAAAATTATGTCCAATGACCCACATTATATTAAATGGTAAAAATATATTCTAAATATAATTTAAAACCACTCAAACTCATAATTTATCACTATTAATTATTTTGATTAAAAAAGTTGTTTTTATTTAAAATTTAGTAATTTTCACTATTCATCAAAATATGAAAGTTATCTGAAATGTATCAAAATTTCACCTTACGCTAAATTCGATATTCCGAATCCAGAAATGAAGTCCATTTTAAAATATAAAATATATATAATTTCGAAAAGTAGGTATTACTATTCATAACGGCAAGTTTGATTGGTTATGGTGTGTTAGAACTCGGTGTTGCGTACAACACACGCTATCACATTATTCAAAGAGAAGCGTAACGTAGAAGCTTGGGGTGTTACATTCTCCTCACCTTCAAATAATTTCGTCCTCGAAATTTCTAGAATACTACCGCATGAAAAGACTCGGGTGGCTCTTCATCATAAGTTCCTCGGGTTCCCACGTTGCCTCTTCCATCTTATGGTTTCTCCACAAAACTTTTACCAGACGCGTCGTCCGGTTTCTCAGTACTTGTACTCTTGTATCAAGAATCCTGACAGGCTCTTCACAATAAGACATATCGGGTTCCAGTTCTAATTCCTCATAGGTGAGTACATGTGTTGGGTCAGGCATGTATTTCCTCAACAGAGATACGTGGAACACATCGTGAACTTTGGAGAGACTTGGCGGCATTGCTAGTCGGTAAGCTACAACCCCAATTCGTTCTAGAACTTCGAAGGGTTCGATGTACCTAGGACTCAATTTACCTTTCTTACCAAAATGTATGACTCCCTTCCATGGAGATACCTTCAGGAAAACATGATCACTGACTTGAAATTCCAAATCCTTCCTTCGATTATCGGCATAGCTCTTCTGCCTACTTTGAGCTGCTTTGATGTGATTTTGGATTACCTTCACCTTTTCCACCGTTTCCTCCACCAGTTCTGGGCCTATAAGTTTTCTTTCACCAACGTCATCCCAACAGGTTGGTGTACGACATCTCTTTCCATATAACGCTACATATGGTGCCATCTGAATACTCAAATGGAAGCTATTGTTATAGGAAAATTCTACCAGTGGTAAATATTGATCCCACATACCCTGAAAGTCAAGTGAGCAAGATCTCAACATGTTAAGGTCTGAATAGTCTGTTCTGATTGTCCATCTGTCTGAGGGTGGTAAGTAGTGCTCAAATGAAGTTCAGTATCCAGGGATTTCTGAACACTTTTCCAAAATCGTGAAGTAAAACCGGGATCACGATCAGAAACAATTGATAGGGGTACTCCATGAAGTCTCACAACTTCATTAATATATAGTCTTTCTAGACGTTCCAGGGGTAGATCTTCTCTTATAGCATGAAAATGTGCTGACTTGGTAAGACAATCAACAATAACCCATATTTCATTATTCCTTCTAGGATTCTTTGGTAGCCCCATGACAAAGTCCATCGTAATATTGTCCCATTTCCACTCTGGTATGGGAAGAGGTTGCACGACTCCTCCAGGCTGTTGCCTTCCAGCTTTCACTTGTTGACAAACCATACATCTTGACACAAAATCAGCAATCTCCCTCTTCATGTTGTCCAACCAAAAATGTTCCTTCAAATCTCTATACATTTTCGTGCTCCCAGGGTGTATAGAGAAATTTGAACTATGAGCATCATCCAACAATTCCCTTTTTAGATCAGGTAAATAGGGAACACAAAGTCTCTTTCCGAATTTCATAATTCCATCTTCATACACAAAGTCTCTCAATCTCCCATCATTCACAGCTTTAATCTTCTTTTGAAATTCTTCATCATCGGTCTGAGAACTCTTAATCCATTCTAGTAAAGATGTTTTGGCAACCATTTAAAAAATTATTGATGTTTCACCTTCCCTGGTTATTCCCATGTCCATCTTCACTAGATCCATGAAAATTGGATCCCTTTCAATTCTCTTATTGTTCAAAACTCCATGGTCTTTTCTACTCAAAACATCTGCCACCTTGTTTTCTTTCCCCGTGTGGTAGTGTATCGTGCGATCATAATACTTGAGTAATTCAAGCCATCTCCTTTGCCTCATGTTGAGTTCTTTTTGTGAGAAAATATACTTCAAACTCTTGTGATCAGTATAAATCTCACATTTTTCACCATAGAGGTAGTGCCTCTATATCTTCAAAGTAAAGATCACAGCTTCTAGCTCGAGATCACGAGTAGGATAGTTTTGTTCATTAATTTTCAACTGTCATGATGCATAGGCAATAACTCTATCATTCTGCATAAGGACACAACCAAGTCCTTTCTTTGATGCATCACTATAAATAACGAACCCATCATTCCCCGATGGTAGAGTCAATATAGGAGCATTGACTAATCTTCTCTTCAGTTCTTCAAAACATTCTTCACACTCTTTTGTCCAAACAAATTTAACCCCTTTATGTGTGAGCTTCATTAATGGGTTATCCAATCGGGCAAAATTCTGGACGAAACGTCGATAATAACCTGCCAAACCAATAAAACTACGTACCTCAGTTATAATCGTAGGTGCTGGCCATTCTTGGATTGTCATGGTCTTAGAAGGATCAACAGAGATTCCATCTTTAGAGGCAATATGGCCAAGAAAAGAAATCTCTTGAAGCCAGAATTCACACTTGCTAAACTTCCCATATAATCCATGCCTCCTTAGAGTCTTCAAGATAATGCCGAAGTGATTTTCATGATCTTCGTAGGTTTTGGAGTATACCAAGATATCATCAATAAATACCACCACAAATTCATCGAGATACTCCTTGAAAACTCTATTCATCATATCCATGAATACAGAGGGTGCATTAGTCAATCCAAACGGCATTACGGTAAACTCGTAATGCCCATACCTGGTTCGAAATGCTGTCTTCGGAATGTCTTACTTCTTCACACACAACTGATGGTATCCAGATCGAAGGTCAATCTTTGAAAATTATTGAGCTCCATGTAGTTGGTCAAATAAATCATCAATACAAGGTAGGGGATACTTGTTCTTTATCGTTATAGCATTGATCTCCCTGTAGTTGATACATAACCACATAGATCCATCTTTCTTTTTAACAAAAAGAACAGGGGCTCCCCATGGATAAAAACTAGGGTGAATAAATCCCTTATTACTCAATTCCTCTAGTTGTTTCTTTAGTTCAACTAATTCTACAGTGGCCATTCTATAAGGGGTCCTCGATATAGGGCTTGATCCAGGAATTAAATCAATGGAAAACTCAACTTCTCGTTCTGGAGGATGTCCAGGTAAATCTTCCGGAAATACATCTAAAAATTCTTTCACAACAGGTACATCCTCTATTTGAACATTCCTTTCCTCACCGACAGTTATTTCATTCTCTTCCTCCCCAATAATTGAATTAAGTTGAGCTACTGGGGGTGGATCTAAATAAAAATTAGGTGGTGATGATTCTTCTCTAAAGATAAGGTGTTCCTTATCATTATCATCAAGAATCGTAACCTATTTCTTCTTACAATAAATCTTCGCATCATAGTCTGAAATCCAGTCCATACCGAGGATTATATCAAACTCAATCATAGGTATGACGATGAGATCAGAAGATAAAGAACATTTATGTGCTCTAATGGGGACTGATTCATAAAACATTATTGCAATGATACTTCCATAGGAGTTTTAACTAACAATTCCCTTATTAAATCAAATTGGAAATATCTAATTTTCTTAGAAAACTGAGAAGATATGAAACAATGGAATGATCCAGAGTCAAATAATGCATTTGCTAAACTTGAGGAAACCATTAAATTACCTGCCACCACATCTTTCGGAGCTTCTACCTCAGCAGTAGTGATAGCATAAGCCTGGCCTTGATCCCTTGGCCTTTTCTGAGGTAAGTTCTCCTGACACATAGGAAATACATTTTCATAATACCCCATCTCCCTGCAATTGTAGCACTGAACGTTGGTAGCTTCCTTCTTCCCCTTGCAATCACGAGCTTGGTGGCCTTTTTCACCACACTTGTAACGGACTCCCATTCCCTTCAAGCAAGTACCAGGATGTTTCTTCCCGCATTTACCACAAGATGGATATTCAACCTTTCCCTTATTCCCCTTATTTCCATTCCCAGATTGATCATCAGGTCTCTTCTTCTCTTGCTTTTCATTAAAGTCATAAGACATAGATAATTCCTTTTCGGTCTTGATAGCACATGAGAAAATGTCTTCGTACGACGAAAAGGATTGTGAGACAATGCTCGACGGAGAAATGGTTTTAACCCATCAAAGAAACGATAAATCTTATTTCTTGGGTTACGTATAAAATCACCAGCATACCTTGCTAACCTTGTAATGTTAGGCTCATACTTTGTGACTTTCTCATCCTCCTTCTGTCTCAGACTTAGAAATCGTCTTTCCATATCTGCTCGATGGTCGTGAGGAAAGTATTTTTCTAAAAATAGATCTTTGAACTCCCTTTATTCCATATTTGATACTTCATCATCTTCCTTCATATTTTGAATTAATGACCACCATTGATCAGCATCTTCAGTGAGGCGGTAAACTGCCATGATAACTTTTTCCCTTTCACTGCTCCCCAAAGCCTGAAATATTTTCTCTAGGGAATTTATCCATTGCTCAGCTACTAATGGATTTTTACTCCCATTGAACGTTGGTGGTTGTTGCCTCATGAATCGATCTAACATTGATCCTCCACGCTGTGGATCAGGGTGCTCCATACGGGTAAGGTTATTATTCATAACCTGAGTAAGTTGTCCCAGTATGGTGATTAGCTGATCGGCACCAGTTGCATCACCAGCTCCACTATAATTATCTTAAGCAGGTTTCCAATCCCTATATGGAGTGTGTGCATTGATACGGTTTCCATTTCTTCCACTAGGCGCCATTTCTAAACAATGGCATAAACTAGATCAGTTTATGAATCAAAATACATAATCCCATACTTATAAAACACTTAACATAAATTGAACTATTTATGGATATAATCCATAATCATAAAAATGTTTTCTTTGAGGAAGTATATACTCATAAACCCTTCATAATGATTTGTAAAGAAAATGAGAGTTATCCTAAGCATATCCCCTGGGAGTGTCGTAACCAAGAGTGCAGCAAGGCCCGTTGTCGTGCACTAGTTCCCATTCGAGTCTAGCTCAAAGCGGTGTTTTCGGGTTTTACCCCTAGGTACATCTGTGCCAGAGACGCCTCTACCTGCTCGTATCCAGACAGGGATATATTGCTCGGAAAACTCACAAAATCTCTACAATACCAAAATTCTAGGATGTTCTTCTATACTAATCCTCAAAGTTAATCTTACGTCTACGTGCTCTAATCAGAGTTTATCTAAATCTAGATTCCAAGGTTTGTACTAAACTTCCTCTGATACCAACTGTAACTCCTCGACCCTAGTTACCCAGAGTCGGTGCATTATTACATAACATTGGCATGATCACAAGAAATATCAAATCTCGAAAGACCGATTGGTTTAGTAGCCATGGAAACACTAAATATATTCATAAGTCTTACATTACATCATAAAATGAAAAACTACTACAACAACATATTGTCTCCATAAACCACACTCATATCCCCACATAATATCCCTACAGGTCATTCATAATTTACTTCTTCACTTCCTGGGAAAAATAAAACATAGAAAAGGGGTGACCTCAAATGCCCAGTAAGGATAACAATATACCAGAAACATTCATAAATAAGAATAAACATTTAAGGCTATTTATAACTAAAACAAAAGCCTTTTAAACTTGAACTTCAACATAGTATGGAAAAAGTAAAATGAAATAATGCCATTTACTTGTTCACATGGATATTCTACTAATCGAATAATTACATGCAATATCAATAACCACTTTCATAATGTTGGAATGCATAATGCCAGACTATCATAACCACATAGCCAAGGCCTCGTGCCAAGACTAAAATAAGATTTTTCCAAGGCCTTGTGCCAAGACACTAGTTTGTCTCATGAGTCCTACTGATGCATCGAGGAGCTATAGCGGGCTCTACCCGTCACATATTAAGTCCAATGCATTCCCATATGAAAAGGTTTAAACATAACATAAACATTTGTATTAAAAATAGCATAAGAAATGTCAATAATTTCACCATAAACTATGAATGGTATAAAAATAGCACATCCACAGTCAAACATATCACAAAACCTTCAATACAATATAGAAGATTTGTATCATAATAATTCAACTTCAAATAAGCGTAAAATCCATCAAAGGATGTTGGCATAGATGAAATCAAAACACTTTTTGGAGAAATATATCTTTCTATTTTTGAAATCATTTAAGAGCCATATAAAATAAAACATTTTCTTGAAATTATTCATATAATCTTGTATGGAAAACTTTAAAGATTTTATAACGGCAGAAAATAACCGCACCCGCCGTATAAGTTAAAAAAACATTCTTACCTTAATTTTGTCGAAAAGGTTAAAAAGGACCTTGTTTTGAAAACGACGGAAAGATTCCTCTTATAAAAAGTCAAACAAGGGTATAAATGAAATTAAGCCATATTATTGTAAATAATAAAAATGTTTTGGAATACATTTTGAAGAAACATGGATGTTGATGATAAAGAGATCCCAGTAGATTATTACATATAAACAACCTCGGATAATGAAGAGATTGTGAAATAACCCTTACCTTGTACTTTTCCTTGGTTGGGGTAGGTTAACCTCCTATATAATGGTGAAATAATTGTTATTAAATTATACAAGAATCATATACATTAAAATGATATCATATATGATCTTTTAATATTGATTTGATAATAATATCTTAGTATTATCATTGTTTCGGGTGTTAACTTACATGTTTTCTTTTATATGTTTTGTTACGTAAGACATGTTTGTAAAGGATAGGTTGTATATTATTCATATCCAGAATGATATCAAGTCCTTAGACATCATTTTTTAAATCAGCAAATGATAATTATACTTGAATGGATACGATGGAGAATGAATCTCAACGCGTTCGTGGAGACGGTAGTCCGTACGTACGCACGAGCGACAATATCATTATTTTGATATTAAAATAATATATAAATGGATGGTATATCATATATACTGAATCATTAAAATGTTATATTTATTATTTACATGAGATACACATCATTATTATACCCATCCAAATAATATTATATTGAATAACAATTACACCACGACGTGGAGACGGTAAGCTGTATGTACGCACGTATGGTGACATGTTCTTCAAAGGGTGGATAGAATACTGAATATGGTTGTACCATATTTATAATAACATCAAATTATATATATTATACTGGAGTTATTATTTTAGAATGGTAACAACAAAGGAAGAAGAAGTGGAAGATGTAATGAACTTGGAAAAAGGGTGGTGAAATCATTACCTCTTCTTCGGGTTCTTCCTTTTGATTTTATCAAAAGGGCTGCTTATGTTGGCTTTCTGATCAAACTAAGGACTCTAGGTTGTAGTGAGGGAATTTTTTAGAGTATTTGGGTAGAGTTTGGCCGAACGAAAAGGCTTTGAAGGTGTGAATAAATGAGAAGGAGGAGTGCCCTTTTAAAAGAAGGGTGAGGGGCACCTTTGGAAAAGCTAGAGATATTAGTTTATAATAAATTCATATTCGGTTTCCAATGGCTCCAAAGTTGACACTTAAAATTTTAAGGTGGGGATGGGTCGAAAACAACTCAACCAATAGAATTTAGACAGGTTTGGGTACTTATATTAACCTTATCTTTAAGTATTAACTATAAGTTAATTAGTTTCACTTTTACAACGTCTCTTTGTATTTTTATATAATATGGTTAATAAACATACTATATACATCCAAGAGACCCCCAAGTGGTCAATTAATGATGAAACAATCATGATATATGTTTCTTGGCCGAAAATTAGATTTTTAGGAATTTAATATCAATTAATAATATAATATTTGTTTTAAGAACTCTTTTATGTCAATTTTGACACTATTCAATAGTTGATTTTTTTGTAACTCATAACAGATTGATTAATTCGAAAAAAGTAAATTAAATCAATAATAATATATCATATTATCCTAGAAAATTAGCTTAATTCATTAAAAGTTTCATATTATATTTATTTGGGTATTTATAATATCAATTAATTTAATTTTTCACTATTTTAGTAATTACTGCATCATCATTGTGTCATAAATAAAATAAATTATTTAATGTCTAAAAATTATAAATAAAATATAATTATGTAGGAAATATTTTTCTCTTTCTAATTAATATTTATAATCTAAAATCCAACATATATAACCCTATGTAATAATTGTATTTCTAAAAGATATATGCTTGTGTCATTTTTGTATTCATTTTAACTTAATTAAAATAAAGTGTCCCTATCACCTACAAGTGGCACCATGGGGTCCCCAAATCGACCCAAAGATGCCTATGGTCGAACATGTATCAACCAATAAGGCCAGGACACGTTTTAGGGTAATTTATTATTATTATAATATAATTTTTTAACCCTTATTTACCAGATTTACCCTTAACCATGATAAATAAAATATTTACCACAGTAATTATTCAAAATGTCTAAAAATAAAAGTTACCTATTTACACAATTTGGAAATCCTGATTTTAAATATGGAATCCATTTTTCTAAATTCAAAACACAGAAGTGGCATAAATTAATTTAAAATTAATTTCTGCTGTCAAATCAAAAAGCGTGCTTTTAAGAGATAATAACTATCAAAAGACTGACACTTGTTTATGTTCGGTTTAATTGTAAAATTATGTCCAATGACCCACATTATATTAAATGGTAAAACTATATTCTAAATATACTTTAAAACCACTCAAATTAATAATTTATCACTATTAATTATTTTGATTAAAAAAGTTGTTTTTAATTATAATTTAGTAATTTTCACTATTCATCAAAATATGAAAGTTATCCGAAAAGTACCAAAATTTCACCTTAGGCTAAATTCGATATTCCAAATCCAGAAATGAAGTCCATTTTAAAATATAAAATATATATAATTTCGAAAAGTAGGTATTACTATTCATAACGGCTAGTTTGATTGGTTATGGTGTGTTAGAACTCGGTGTTGCGTACAACACACACTATCACATTATTCAAAGAGAAGCGTACTGTAAAAGCTTGGGGTGTTACAAAAATTGTATCATTGAACACATTTAATTGAACTTATCTTTTGGAAGAAAAATATTTGAAATTATAACGTTTTGGTGCATATGTATACCTTAATTTAGAGAATAATATGCATTGTGTTTTTGAATTTTTTTTTTTGAATACTTTTATTAATTAAATGTTAAACAATTTAGTAAGAAAATATAATTCGATTTGTTTATTTTAAAAATCCAATGATTAGAATAAAAAAAAATTTATAAAAGTAACGATATTCTATATATAATTGGTTATGTGTAATTTTATTTTCCTTTTCATACATATTTATTTTGAATTTGGGTTAAACAAATTATAAATACTAAGGGGCCATCCCTCTAGTTGGGATAAAGGATATTACACATGCTACGCGGCTGATCCTAGCCGTCATCCTCAACACAGGCTGGCCCATGGGTGTGTCGTGCACCCCATGCATGCATAGAGGATCTAGGTAGTGGGCCACCATGCGGGGTGGAACAACATCATGGGTGGGTGCCAAAGTATTCCCGCAAAGAATCTAGTGTGGGGTGGCACCGGGGAGGGGAATAATTCAGAGTGAATGACAAGAGCTTTGGGTTTATAAGGGAGAGGTGAAATGGGTTTTGTTTCGATGTGGGACAAGTATTTTCAGCGGAAAACAAATTTGGACCATCAGATCTCATCATGCGGACTCTGAGCCGTCTGATCTACCTCAGATCTAATCTCGTCCATTTGTTCAGTTTTAAATCCCCCATTTTCCTTATCTGTCTGATCTTATTCAAGATCTAATATCAATCGTCAATAATTTTAAAAACCATAGACTCATCATAACCATCCAATCAAGGCTTGATTGATCTGGACCATTCAACTCATTTCCAATTTTCTTCTTCATTTGATCTTCTTCTACCTTGCGCCAACTACTGGCTCGCCCACAGTTTCACCTCCTCCTCCTTGTTCTTCTACTTTTATTCTTCCTTTAAATTCCTCACCTTTCTCCTTGGACCGGCCTTGAATTCTACCTGTATGTTCCTCTTTGATCTACTTCCTTTTTTTTCTACAAATCTAGCCTATTTCACTCATGTTTTTCACAAAAGATATATATATATATATGTTTGTATTATAATCAAAAAAAAATTTTGAGTTCTTTCTTTAAGAAACTTGTTGGGTTTGTTTTTTCTTATTCAAATTTTAAGAAATTATTTTTTATTTTTATTAGTAAAACGTTATATATATCAAATATATGTATAGAGCCTATATAAACCCTGTATTTTTGCACCCGTAATTGCCTGTATTCTTCTCCTCGATGTGCAAACTTCTTCTTCCCAACCCCGGTGCACTTCTGATGTCATGTAAATGATCAATTTTTTTTGGTTTTTTTTATTGTAAAACTATTATACTATCGTGTATAAATGGATCTATATATATGTATATTTATAGTTTTATACTTCTTCATAATCTTAACTCATATAAAGATTTGTAAAATTTTTTTTCAGTATATAACCAATTCATGGAATTTTATGTTTCTTTCTCTACAAGAATTTTTTTTAATTTTCTTCCATAGTTATACATATATGTATATAAGAATATACAACTTGAAATAACTCCATTTCTACTTGGTTTGAGTTCTCCATATGTACTTGATAATGTTCCAGTGATGTTTTATGGTATGAAGCACTTTCAGGTGTTAATCATGTCTTGAACTGTAAGAACAATATATACATGATATTGTATTTACAAAAAAAAGAAACCAGTTTGGGTATTTCCTCTTCTTTAGAGATATTTTTGATTAAAATGATATTCTAAAAAGATATAACCTATGAAAAGAGTTTATTTCTTCTTGAATTAATATATAAAACCCATTTTTCAATGGTTATGTATTAATGTATATATATGTATAAATGTATTTTTATGTAACAAATATGAAATGGGGTTTTCAAGAAACCTATCCTTGGTGATTAAATTGGTTTTATGAAGAATGAAACCGTTTTTATAAATTATTAAATATTATATTGGATTGTGCAGATAATATATAAGTATAAATATAATATTTTCCATGAATTTTAAATCTAAATGAATTCATATATTCCAAAATTGATTTCACATGTATGTGGTATGATTTTTTCGTTGTTCAAGCATAAAAATACATACATACTTGAGTACACATGTCTAATTATTTCTTTTATGAATATAAATTTCTCATGAAACAATCCATACTATGTATCTCCCAATTTTCATAAGAAATTCTTCGGATCATCTAAAATTTACGTTTTAATATTTTATATGAAAATATAGATTTCATGGATTAAATGAGTACCTCATTGTCAAAACATGTAACCATGGTATTGGAAAATGGTAACATTCTTAAGGGTTTAATAAAAGCTTAATTATTTCATGTGACAACCCAACATTTTATGTGTAATATTTCTTACTACAAGTGTCAAGGTATGTTTTTTTTAGTTCATCCACATCATAGTCAAATATGAAATTAACAAAAATATTTGTTTAATAGTTAATGCATAATTTAATTAATGTATGAGTATGTATGAAAATTATTATGGATTAAGAATGACAATTTATATATTGTACAGAAACTATGGAAACAGAATCGTACTAAGACATATGAGGAATGTTTTGGACATAAATAATTTTTCAGGTGTGCCCAGAATATACAGCGCTCCAATACATTGGGAAAAGTGATGAATCTAATGTGTTAAGTGAAACGATGTGTGAACATGATGCCATATTTGTTCACAAATATGTCTGGTACATAACAAAAATTATATAGGTTTTCTACCTATATGGCCTTGGTGCAAGGCCTTGAAAAAGTTTGTCAATATTCATTCCCTCATTATGTAATGTTAAATGATCAACCAAGGGATTGTTTATCTGTGCTAAGAATCACCTATGATAACAGAAATGAATTCATAAAGCATAACCAAGTATGCAAATGGAAATTTATACAAGGAAAAAGTATCCAATGCTAAAGCCAATTGAATTTCATTTTATGTGGAGAAAATCATGATATGAATGCTTATGTTCACTACAATGCATTTGGAGTTGGATTGACCATGTTATGAATTTTTCACATCTCATTTCTTACATACATATGTGCACTCGGATTCATGTTTTATTAGATTTTTCATGTAATCATAACTATCTTGTATAAAAAGGTCTTTTGTAAAAATGTTCACAAGTACCCCTTGAAAATATTGAAGAGGATCCTCAAAATGTAATGTTTTCCTCTTAAGAGAATGTGTTATGATTATGTCTAAGGTCATTGCATTAAAAATAGAAATTATTCAATTGTTTTAAAACCCCTTACTGGGAATTTTTTTCTCACCATACAATTTAATTTTTGTTTTATAGGATTTAGTAGATTTTCCCAAGCTTTGAGTACTATTTTGTGACAACGTCAATATGAAGCTTTACGCTATCAAGTTTTTGTGAGATGTGTTTTAGCAACATCTGATTTTCCAAAACATAAAACTAATAGAACCTCTATATTGGGACAAGATAATAAATTTTTTATGTCTATTTTTATGATGGAAATTGCACACCATGCTTTAGTCACCAATTCCAAACTTCTGTGGCCGGGGTCATGACAGTTGGTATCAGATTTTCGGTTTAGATTACTATATAAAACCATAACTGACAAAAAAAATTACTTATGCATTACTAAGTATGAAGTGTTGTTAATTTTCAGATGGAAATTTTAATACGCACCTTTTTTCTCTTCCTATTGAGGCTTTAGAACCCATAGTTTTTATATCCCTCCATGAATACATTGTAAACTACACACACATTCGTATGACATGCAAACACCCCTATGATGTGTCAAACTATCCCCGTGTACTTCAACTCCACCAAGAAGTGGGTTTAGACTACCTCGTTATGATGAAAATTCAATTTATATCCTACACACATCAGGGAATGTACTACGAGGGTCTTTTAGATTCTTTAATATATTAGAAGGCATATGGTCAATCATGGATTTCCAAGAAGCTACAGCAGTGGGTGACCTTGGATCAACATATATGTGCCAAATCATGTCCTATGGCCATTATGGTCAAGTAATGTACTTTAAAATCCATGAAATTGAGGCCTTCCATTCTTTGTATAAGAATCAAGTACATACTAATGTCTCCAAAATTTACACCCCTCATGTATCACTATGGAGACACTATAAGTGTACCCATGATATTGAACCAGAGAGTTCGAGTTGTATTTGGTTTAGGGAGATCAAGTGTTTCTAAATTTTTTTGGGTTATCTTGTAACCAAGAACTGGGGAAACCACTATTCCTGGGTGTTGTGTACTAATATTATGAAAATACAACTTGTTTTATCTTCTTTCTTCCACCTTTTCAGTGTTTTTACTTTTGGATGAGTTTCACTGATTGCACATTAATGGAAAATATTTTATTTTCAAATTGAAAGACAAACCCACATCTTAACTCTTCTCGTTGAGTTACTAGAGGCCATTATGGTCAGAACCTATGAAAAATTATACCTTATCTTTGCAAACTAGTGATGAATATGCCAAAATCATTACCGGGTATCGAACCGTCCATATATTCTCTACTCCAGCCAAGGGAATTTCTATATCTACCACCGTATATCCATTGTCAAACTCGTTGAGTATAGGTGAAGGAGAAAGTACCATGAAAGTATCTTTCTATGCTTTACTTTATCCAGATACATCATGGGAAGGGAAAGGTTTCATGTGGACTCTTTGGAATGGGAACATTCACGTAGCCTAGATGAACCAATTCTGAGCTTCAGTTTGTATGACCATGTCTATGACATTGACATTTATAGACAAGAGACAGTCTGATGGGTTAGTAGAGAGTTTGTTCCGTTAGAAATCTCTGAACTTTTTACCATTCGAGCCTCCCTCTAGAATCCCCTGTGTGCAATGAAAGTTTTTAACCCTTACTTATCAAGGTGTGTTTAGGCCAAGGAAGTAGAAGAATTTAACACCAATTTGTGTATTCATCTAATCGCACTATAGGATCCTCCATGATGGAGGATGTGGGGAAGAACATCAAAGAATATTTTTATCATGGTTATATGAAATAAATTGTGAGGATGCAATTCTTGTTAAGGGGGGGGGGGTGATAATGGGATGCCCCAAACTTTTTTATTGTGTTATAATAATACTGTATGAATTCACTTCGCATAATTTTCATGAAATCAAAACAATGATTCCAAAAATATCAATCCATATTTTATACAATTAAAACTTTTGGAACAATTAAATTGGAATATGATCAAAAGGCCATGAATAAATAATAATTCCTACAGGAAGACCAATCACAATCACCAAAAGACCCCAAATCACCACAAAACATGCCTAGAAAAAAGTGGATTTCCTTCAGATAATCCACGACTGAGAAAAATATAAATAGAACCACATCAATCATACTAAGTGTCAGAGGGATAAAGAGTACAATGTAGTTTGTCATTATGTTTGAGGTTGTAACACCTTAATTAAATTTTTATAAGGCCCTATATTTGACCATTTCCCTTTAGGTGACTTTTGAATATACAACGACAATAATTATAGTCATTGGGTATTCTAGTCATTTTATTTAAAGTATTTAAGACTACATAAATTTTGAGGTATTTTAAATATGTATTAATGTTATTATACATTACATTTTATGATTTTAAAACATATTTCAAATACATTTTTTAAATATTTCAAATATTTTTCACATCACAGTGTCATAATGAAGATATTTTTTAACTAATGGTTTAGTTAAAATAAGTATATGGTTCTATAAATTAATATTTTATATAGATATTAAAATATTCCTTTTTAAACATAACCATTAATGATTTTTATAAATATAAATTCATCTTTCATGATCTAATTAATTGAGTACATTTAAATTTTATCATTGAACACATTTGATTGAACATAACTTTTGGAAGCAAGATATTTGAAATCATAACATTTGGGTACATATGACTACATTAATTAAATGAAAAATATGCATTGTGTTATTGAATTTCAAATAATTTTTATGAATACTTTTATTAATTAAATGTTAAACTATTGAGTAAGACAATATAATTTGAAATTTTTTATTTTAAACACACGAAGCTTAGAATAAAACAAATTTTATAAAAGTAATGATATTCTTTATATGAATGATTATGAGTAATTTTATTTTCATTTTATTCCATAGTATTTTTTGAAGTTTGGTTAATAAAAATATAAACCCCAAGCGGCCATCCCTCAAGCTGGGCCAAAGGAGGCATCACACATTTGGCAGTAAAAACTAGCCTTTAGCCTCAACACAGGAAGGACCATGGGCGTGGCGCATGTCTCAAGAGCGCATACAGGATCTAGGTAGCAGGCCACCGTGAGGGGCAGCATGATGGCATGGGTGGGCACAAAATCTTTCTTGCATAGAATCTGGTGCGAGGTAGCACAAGGGTGGGGGTGGAAAATTTTTGAGGGAATTTCATGAGATATGGGGTTATAATAGAGCATTGAAATGTGTTTTGTTTAGATATGGGATGTGGAGTTTCTATAGAAAACGAATCTGGACCGTCAGATCTCACAACGCAGACTCTGAGCTGCCCGATCTACCTTAGATCTATTCAAGGACATTCTTTCAGTTTTATATCACAAATCTTGCCTTATCCATCCAATATTATTCAAGATCAATTCTCAATAGACCTTCATTTTATAAAACACAGATTCATCCTAGCTATCCGATCAAGGCTCGATTGGTTAGGACCATTCAACTCGTTTATGGTTTTCTTCTTCGCGTCGTCTTCTTCTACCTGGCGCCAACCAGTGGCTCTCCCATAGTTTCTCATCCTCTTCCTTCTTCTTCTTCTTTTCTTCTTCCTTGATATTCCCCACCTTTATCCTTGGATCATCATTGACATCTACCTGTATGTTCCTCTTCGATCTCATTTCTCTTTTTATTTTATTTTACTACAAACCCGATCAATTCGACTCATGTTTTCTACAAACTTTATATATATGTTTTTACTATAATCACTGATTGTTTTTGAGTGCTCTCCTTAAGCAAGTTGTTTGGTTTGTTCTTTCTCATTCAAATTTTAATTCTTTTTTTATATTTTTTTTGAAAATGTTATATATATCAAATATCTGTATACCGTCTATATAAACCCTTAATTTTTTCACATGTAATTACCTATTTTCTTCTCCTCGACATGAAAACATCCTCAGCCCATCCCTAGTGAACTCCTGAAGTCTGGTAAGGGAACAATTTGTTATGTTTTATTGTTGTAAAACATTTATACATATGTGTAAAATGAATCAATAAATATGTATATATAGTTTTATACTGCTTCTTAATATTAACACACATAAGTTTTTGTAAATTTTTTTTAGGTATGTAACCCATGTAATGAATTTTATGTTTCATTCTCAACATGCTAAAAAAAGTATATTGTTTCACGGTTATACATATAAGTATATAAGCATATAAAATTTGGAATTACTCAAATACTACCTGGTTTGAGTTATCTAATTTTAATTGAAAATGTTACATTTATGTTTTATTATATGAAGCACTTTCATGGGTTAATCATGTCTTCATCCATATGAATGATATATACATAATATCATATTTAAAAAATTGAAATCAGTTTGGGTCTTTCTTATCCTTTAATGATATTTTGTTTAAATTGAAATTCTAAAAAACATATAACCCATGAAACGGGTTTATTATTTCTTTCGTTAATATATAAAACCCATATTTTCTATGGTTATGTATTAATGTATAGATATGTATAAAAGATTTTTTTTGGTAACAAATTTGAAATGGGGTTTTCATGAAACATATCATTGGTGATTAAATTATGTTAATAAAGGATCCAAAAATTGCAATAAATTACTAAATCTTATTTTTGGATGTGAAAATCATATAAAAGTATATATATATGATATTTTCCATGAATTTTAAATCCATAAGAATGCATATATTTGAACATGATTTCTCATGTAAGTGGTATTATGGTTTCCATGTTCAAGAATAAATATAAATACATACATACATGAGTACTCATGTTTAATTATTTCTTTTATGCATAAACATTTCTCGAGATTTAATCCATACCTTGTATTTCCCAATTATCACTAGAAATACTTCAGATCATTTAAGTTTTACATTTTATTTATTTATACAAAAAATAACATTGCATGGATTAAATGACTATATCAATTTAAAAACATGCAAACATAATTTTGGAAAAGGGCCGCATTCTTAAGGGTTTAATGAATGTGTAGTTATTTCATGTGACAACCCATCATTTTGTGTATTTTAGTTTATAATACATGTGTAAGGGTATGTTGTTTAAGGTCATGCCAATCATTGTTAAATCTAAAACTAAGAAAACTATTTTCCTTACAGTTTATTAATTATTCAATTAATGTATGAGTATATATTCAAATGATTATGGATTAAGAATGTAAATTTACACGTAGTATAAACACAATCAAAATGAGACCATACTAAGACATATAATGAATGTATTGAACTTAAATGATGTAATGGATGAACCCATAAAAATACAGCGCTCTAATTCATTGGGTAAAGTGATGAATCTCATCAGTTATGTGAAATGATGTGTGAACATGATTAATGATTTGTTCAAAACAATGTATGGTAGTTAACAACAATTTTTTTGTGTTTCTACCCGTACGGTCTTGGCACAAGGCTTTGACAAAGTCTAGCATTATACAATCCCTCATTATGTAATGGTAATTGATCAACCAATGGATTGTTGTTCCTTAGCTAATAATCTTATATGATAATGTAAATGAAGGCATATTACATATCCAGGTATTTACATGGAATTTTATTCAAGGAAAAGGCATATAATGTTATATACATTTGAATTTTATTCTATGTGCTAATGAATCTGGATTTAAATTCTTAAGTTCACTAATATGATTATGGAGTTGGATTGACATAGTTATGAATTATACACATCTCATTCTCACATAGATATGAAAACTCTAATTCATGTATTATTATAAGTTTTATGTAACAACAATTATCTTGTATAAAAACGTATTTTCAAAAAATGTCCACAAGTAACCTCAAAAAAATATAGATGATGTGACACGAAAAGTAATGTTTTACTCTTAAAAAAATGTTTTATGATAATTTCCAAGGTGATTTTTTTTTAAAATGGAAATTCTTAAAATATTTTAAAACCTGTTACTGGGAATTTTTATGCTCACCCTACATTTTAATTTACGTTTTCTAGGATTTAGCATATTTTACCAAGCATTGAGTAATCTTTTGTGATGACAAAAATATGAAGATTAACCCTATCATGTTTTCGGAAAAAGTGTTTTCGTAGCATCTAATTTCTCAGAACATAAACTGAATCGATCCTTTGTATTGGTACAAGATGTATAATTTTGTTATGCCTATTTTTATAATGATAATTTCACACCATGTTCTAGGCACTAATTCCAGAATTCTCAGTTCGGGGTTGTGACTGTAGTTATGACGATAAGGAAATTGGTTTAGAATTTCATCTGGTGATATAACTGAGATAATTTTTTTTGAATGATTGTAAGACATGAAATAGATATCAAGATGTTGAATCAATAATGTCTTATATTAAACCGAATTAAAAAATTCATCCTTAATAGAATGTGAAATTACATTAAGAGATTTATTTTCAAGAGATTTATCTTAAGGAATAAAATATTCATAATGAAAATGTTGAATTAATTCTAAATGGAAGGGAAGGATATTTGGAACTTATCAATCAAAATTTTTCAAATGATGATTTTGGAGTTACCATTTTTAGGATCTATATCTCTCATGTAGGTGAAGGTTTTGTATTGGGAAAACCTAATAAGGATGAAGATATTTCTTCAATGGTTGGAATGAAATTTTAATATATTCTTATAATGAATAAGAAGAATTTAAAATCATGTATTTTCTTAAAAACAATTAATATTAAACATTATATGATTATTAAAATTCAGCATTTGAAACAAAAAATGTTACTAATTCTGAATCTGAAAATGTCAGAAAGAAATATGAATTAGAGAAGAAGATTTCTGTTGTTGAAACAATGAATGGGGCTAAACAATGTTCTGATGAGAAAAATATGAACATTTCTAGGAATCATATTCCCAATTCCAGATAGTATGTATGGTATATATAAATGTATTCTTTTTATGGGTAATACTGGCATTGTGGTGGATTTGCGTATAAATTAAATATGTCATTGTTCAATAAAAAAAATTAAAATCCTCCCATGAATTATAGAAGTAAATGTTTTAAGGGGAATCAATCCTATTAAAATAAGAAATTTGAGAAAGATGTTTTTAATAAATAAAATAAGGATGTTTATAAAGGTGAAAATATATTACATATTTTGGAAAATATTTTTTAAATATGTAAATAATATCAATATCTTATAAAAGGGTGTCTTTTTTTATTACCATTACAACAATATATATATACAAAAAATTATAATTCAAATGTGATGAACGATAATGTTAAAGAAAAAACTGTTTCTGTAGAAACTGCACGCAAATCAAAAAAAATATGACATACCTAGATCGTGGATATTTGTTGTTATTATATCATGATAAGAGATATAAAATTTCATAAAAATGTGAACTACTTCAAATAATTAATAGAGGCATTTGGAAATGATGAATCCCTCAAAATCAATGGATTTAAGTACACTATTTTTTGTGGAAGAAAGGAATAAATCTATGAAATATTTGATTTTTTTTGTATAAATACATCTATTAAGTGTTTCACAACTTTATGATGATGGAAATAATTTTTATTTCATAAAATGTGTATTTATTCTGAGATATTATTGATACGTCAGGAGGATGAGATTAGTGTTGTTTTATTTTTCAAAAATGGAATATTCAAAACTCCGTGAATAAGAATTTCAATATTCATTCCACATGAACCCTATAAGAAATACATTCTAGTATATTAGGGTTGATGAGAAAAAAAATTGAGATAAGAACTTCATTTCATCCATTACTGATTTTACCTACATTACTTGTGTGATATATTCGAAACATAAATCAGAAGCTCTAAATATTTTTACGAGTTGAAGGATAATATCTAAGATGGAATATGGGTATTCTGTGAAGTCATTTAGAATTAATAATGGTTTTTAGTTCAATAATGACGATTTAAGATGTTATCATGATAAAAATGGAATTTTTAACGTGTCCAGATCACTGTACACACCACAAAAAAATGTTGTTTCTAAAAGAAAGAATATTGGTTTAGTTGAAATGGTGAATACAATGTTACTTGAACATGATATTTCACATTACTTTTTGTATAAACCTATGAGAATGGATATTTCTATTCAAAATCTATTTTTCTACATGTCATGTTTTTTATATGACTTCTTATGTAGTGGTCTATGTCAATAACTAATTTTGGAAAAACAAGAGAGTATTTAGGATTCCCTACATCCTAAAGAAAAAAAGGTAGATACATTTTAAAATTTGATCATAGAGGTTATGGTGGAATCATTCATGGACATTCGCTAGATGAAAGAGGATATATATGTTTTGAAAAAGAAATCTTAATAATTGTTGACTCTCTTGATGTAAAAGTTCTCTAAAAAACTGAGTTTCTTGCTTCACAATATCATGTAGATTATGTTGATGAGGAACATGAAATAATTTTTGTAATAAAAAATGAAGATAATATAAAAAAATTTGATACTATAAATATGTATGAATTGGAATCATATATTTTTATTTATATAGAATAATTTCAAACATCTTATCCATGGATAGTGAAACAGGTGGAAGCTCTTAAAAGTTTTGGAGATCAACATAAATATGTTCAATTAAGAAGAACATACAAGTCAGATACACATTCATATTTTTACTCAAATGTTGTGATAAAATATGTGAATAAATATATTGATCATCTAGAATGGATTATAGATATAAATTAATATTTGTATTAGATAGAAAAGAATTATATCTAAGAAATCATAACTAAGTCAAATGGAAAAATTGGTATTTATACAGAGTTGGTGTTCATGATAAACTTGAATGATGATGGTGAAGTGATTATATACAATTAAATATTATATTAAAAAGTTTACTCACAAATTTGTGGCATTTGTTATGATGAGACTTTTTGTCTACTATAAATGATAGAAACAATTAGAATAAATATGTATATTACTTCATAAAAAAGTTATTATTTTTTAAGATGGATGTGATGTTAGAATTTATAAAAGTATAGCTTGATAGAGATGTTTTTATTAAACAACCATGTGGTTTTATTATTGGGAAGGATAAAATTTATGTGTCAAATTTGAATAAATACTTGTTTTGGATAAATAAAAATAAATGGTTGTGGTACTCAAAATCATATGTCTTCTTAATGATGTTGAGCTTTAAGAAAAGAAGGGTTGATAGTTATATATAAATCAAAAAATTCATGAGATATCAATCATTTTAATTGTTTATGTTGATGGGATTATCTTTTTTGGGAATAATAAAAGAAAATTTGAATGTTTTGTTTGAATAAATAATAATTTTTTGATATTTTCATTATTTGTTAAATAGGATACATTTTAGGGTAAGAAATCTTATAAATAAGCAATATAGAATAATTTCTCTAGAAAAGTGTGCTAAGAAACGTCTTATAATGTTTTAAAAAGAAAATGTGAATCCATTTACCACTCTAATTTTAGTGGTATCCATGCTGACTAAATCATGAAAACATAATAGAGTTGACACTAATGTGTTTTGGAAAATGATTTGATGTTCTCAGTACCTCACTCCCTCAGGATTAATTTTTTTTTGATGGAACCTTATGTGAAAAAATATAATTTACTCCAAAAAAATCACATATATTGGATGGAAATTTAATTTTTAGATATATTAAATACACAGAATAATTTTTAATTAGGTTTGGTATCTCCAGAAAAGCGTTTATTTTTTTAGTTACCCAGATTTTGGTTTCATGAGGACTATTGAAGATAAAAGTTATACATATGATAGATTTTTATTTCATACATAATGTTTTTTATGTTGGCATACTATGACATAGAACTCAATAACACTTATCATGGTTTATGGTGACTATGTTGCTACCAATCATGCTACAAAACAACATACATGGATGAATATGAACATGGAAATTGAATTGAATTTACCAATTCTATCAGGTTGTGATAATAAGATTTTTTTAATCCAGAAAATAAATATTGTATGACATTCTCATTAAAAATATATTGATATAAAATATCACTTGATCTAATATCTTGTGGGGAAGAATGAACTCACGCTGAAGTATGTTCTTACATCAAAGCAAGGTACTGATATTTTCACAGAAACATTTAAAAAATGAATCATTTTACAAATTGAGGTTAAACGTGGTCATCCTACCACTTTAACTTCATGGTTGAGGTATGATTATATTTCCCCTCCCTCGCCATGAATTTGGATAGTGGTTGGAAGGGGAATAAATGTTTCATAATTCTATCTATTGATATGTGTAACACATTTTAAGGAAGCATGTATAGAGGGGGAGTTATGGGTAAGCTATGAAATACTCATATATGTGTGTGAAAAATTATAATAGTTTATAGATATAGGTATAGGGAAATTATTTATAAGAATAGATAGGTTTTGAATAGTTGGAACATTTGAAAGGTTATGAAGTATCAAGAAGAAAAGTATTATAAGACACAACTTTCAAATAGAATTGTTTTTCTCAATGATTTTTATTTCAAACAATGAGTTCACTCACATAGTGTTAGAATTATTCATAAGTGATCAATTTCTTGATATAATTTTTTTACAGATTTATGAACACTGGTTGAAAAAAATCCAAATGGGGTTGTTATTGGGAACAAGATTGCAGGTAGTTGTTTTTGGTTACTGAATGAATTTTTTTTATTGATTGTTATTTTTTTCCTTACCATAATGTAAAGTTACATTTATGATTTTTGTGATCAGATAAAAAAGGAATCAGAATAATAATATTAGGCAAAATATAGATTATAATGTTCATCATTTTCAGTTTTATCTTTGGATAAGTATTATTAATAAAGTTATTTTTCAGAAAATGAATGTGTCTGGAAAAAAATTGATTTCTATGAGAACATGTACCTATGTATGAATGATTTCATACAAAATCTGAAAATTATTTTCTAAATTTTACATATTCAATATCACATGTCCCCTAAAACACTTATGAAGAAATATTTTTTAAATAAAAGGGGGAAGCTTTTGTAGTTACATAATGTAATATGATCCAATATTGATCCTTATGTTATAAATTGATGATGCAGTTATGATACAAGAAGATGTTTATGGAAGAAGAAAGGATAAGAATTTTGAAGTGGATAAAGTGTTGATTGACCACTCTATTGAACAATCTGATTAACCAAATGAAATTTCATAGGATCATTTTTTAGTTAGAGAGTTTGGAAGAAAGAATTTAGTACTGACACTAGTCTATCAGACTCGATGTTCCACTGATCCATTAAAAGAAGAATGGTCAAGAATTTTGTGTTTTTAGAATTGATTAAAGAGAAGAGTTTGGAAACTAATACATCAGATATGATTTGAGACCAATCAAATGGATGATGTAAAATAATGTATTCAACCATCTTCATCAAGTTTTATTGTTCTAAAATTGTGTTAGGTGAAAACAAACACTATTTTTTTAGTGGGTCAAGTGTGAAAGAGTATGTGATGTTTGTTTTCATAAAAAAACATATGTTTTTCTTAATATAGGTCATGGTTCATCATTTCTGATGAGGCATCGATACATTATAAGGAATCAAAGACTAATTCATCATATACAAGCTAACAGTGATAAGTCATCGGATGGGGTTTGGTGATGTTGTGAACAATTGAACATAAAGAAATTTTTTATGAAGAGTTTTTTCGAAGTATTTCCAAATGTGATATTGGAATCATTACATGATCCACTAATGCTTATGGGAAAAAATAAAATAGAATTATAATGAAGTTGAAAAAATGTTTAAGGATAAATGGTTTTATTTTTTATGTCTTTCATTTGGTATAGAGATCATGAATGAAAATTCATTCATCACTCAGTTGGTATGGAGCATCGTAATGAGTGATTTGATTTTCAAATGGAATGGTGATTTTTAATTAAAGTTCACAATCTTATATATGTTTTCATGGTAATGAATAATAGTATCTTAATGACATATATATTGGAATAATGATATGTTAAAATTTTAAAATCTATCTAATGTTGTGAGAAGTTTCAAGACGTTTCAATAAGAATCAAGAACAGTTGGGAATTTCTAAAATAGTAAAATATGAATTCCAAAGGAAATACAAATATATGTTTTGGAAAAAACTGAGAGGAAAACATTTTCAAATTCCTACCCATTCAACTTTTGGATTTCCTATAAATACGTTGAAGTACATTTTAAATTGTGAATATGGATCATTCTTCACATGGGAGGTGAGAAAGTTAAACCAATAATGTTTTATAGGGAGAATAAGTTTCTGGACATAATTTTCCAGATCAATGTTTTTGAAATAACAAAATAAAGAAAAGAGTTATTGAATAGAAATATTCCCTCCAATTTTATTTTCTGGGGAATGTTATATGAGGTTCAAAATTGTTTCCAGAATATTATTTTACTATTCATATTTTGAACTAATGAATCTGATAGAGGAGTTAGACTGAATCATCAAACTATGTTTTCTTAAAAATTCTAGAGAGGTTGTTTCTACCTACTACTAGGTAGGCATTTTATGATTTTTTTAATATTATAAAAGTGTATGTTGATAAGGTAGCATAATAATATGTTTTTAACCCATAGGTGAGGTTTTTATAACTTATTACAGAAACATGTTTTACTTCATTTGTGCCAAAAAAAGAAAATGAACTATTGTGTTGAGCATAATACTACACAAGTAAAATCGTATATCCTACTTTTTGTTTCCATAAAAAAGATTTATTTTATAATTTATTGTGTGGTATGGGATAATTTCAAATATATGAAAATCATGTAACTACCCTTGTTGAGTTGTTAACCTTGTAAATAATTGTGTTCCTATAATTGTGTGAATGTTTTGTTTTTAGAAAATTGAAAAATAAATAATAGTAGGAAAACATTGTTTCAAAAAAATTTCAAAATAAAATTAAAATGTATCTCTAATTCACCCCCTCTCCCTCACATTGATACATAAATAATCCATGGGCATTTATAATGTATTCATTAAATACAACCAGTGTCTATTTATTTCACTTTATTTTCCACCATGGTAAGAACCCAACTCAAACACAAACCCCCATGTTTTGAATTTGATACCTCTCCTAATAAATCATGAGAAATCCATTTAATCTCCCAATTTTTCATCAAACATGGATCAACATAATGACACTAGAAAAGTGAGTTTCCATTATATCCACACCAAATTCATCTTCCTTCTAGACAGAGTTAAATGATTCTATAATGGATATGAAAATTATTTGAGTATCTAAGGCTGTTTTTCCCCTCCTTTACTGATCAAGGACAAATTTATCAGTTTGATGATTTATCTTGAACAGATCAAGATCTACCATCAATTATAGATAATAAATTGGTATTTTTTATATATGATTTTATTATACCTCTTCTTGATGAAAAATTAATTATTAAACTATATGATATTGATTATCCATTATATGATTCATGGTGGATTTGATGTTTCCAAGACATCCCCATTAACCAAAGAAAGATCTTTCATAAAGAGTTTGTGTTTTCAACTAAATTGTCAAAGATCAATCATTTTGATACATTATTATTCATTGATCTCACCTTGGATCTCAAATAAAATGAATATTGATGGTTACAAAATATTATTTTACTAGATTTATTATTCCCTTCAATATTTTATGAGGAATTTATAATATATTATTAAATAGGAAATTTATATTTTGAATTGATTTTATCTTTTTTGACATATTTCAGAACTAGTTTCATTAACGTGATCCATGAGGGATGTAATTATAGTGATTCCCTTCTTGGAAAAGAATGATATCAGGTCGCTTTTCGAAACTACGTCTTTGTGGAATTGGAACCTAAGATAGGGGTCCTAGGTGTGTGAACTTGGTTGTCATGAGTGGACAATGTAATTCAGTCATCAATACTTTGATGAATATTTTATTAATTTTTTAATAAACTCAAGGTGTAATGTTCATTATGAAATATGGACTTGTATATGACATTGTCATGATTTGATGGTTTCTTCTTAATATCCATTCTTGATGTCATTATATTGTGAGTGTGTGAGTGGTCCTTGATCCCGATGTTTGATATGTTACCATTTAATTTTTTTAGAATCATCGAAACTTTTCTTCAAATGAATCACGATTCCATGAAATGATATGTATTTTATTGTCATTTTACAGTGTGTGGAAACCTTATTCATGTATTAGGATGATCAAGTTACCCAGTTTCTGCTACATGGTCCCTTGGATGGTGAGCAAGATGACACAATGATTTCCACATAATATAGATAATTTGATGGAATGGTTTGGATCATATTAAAGACTACTACTATAGGTGTCGACCATACCTAGGAACTGAGAATTTATCATCTATAGGATGAATTGGGACAATTCCAAAAAGGGGTGATGTGTTATCCAGTAACATCAAGAATATAAGGTGGGACTTACCATAATCAGAGGATAATGACCACTATCAAGATGGGGAAATGAAATGTTCTTAATAATAGCCACCATCAAGAAGGGTCATGTGGTGACATTTCATAAAAGGTAGAACATAGAATGGAAGGATTAGGGTATCAACCGATACTAGAAATTATGTCATATCTTGTGATGTGCACTGATATATGTTGATATCCTTAGCAGCCTCATGCCGAAGTAGGTGGGGTTGAAGTTCTAGGAAGCTTGGTTATAACATGATGAATCAAAAAATTTCTATATCTATGTCTATTTAAGTATTTATTTTATATCATTAAATACATTGTTAGATATTAAGTGCACCAATGATAATGATGAATTATTATCTTCCTATTGGGTTTATTTCTCACACACAACACTAAAATCTCATTGTGAGTATAGTTTTCATGACCAGGGATCCAGTTTATAGAAAAGTCCCTGTGACTGGATGTTGAGGATATAGTGGTTTAGATTATAAGATGATGTTGGGACATACTATGTACTATTACTATTGGGCATATGTTTCATTCTATATTTGAATACATGGTTTCACCTGCAAAATTTGGGGGATCATTTTTTATTATTCTGGTTTGACATGACATTACTACTATTCAATTTAATACAACATAGTTAATTTAGTCTACTATATTATTCAATTTAATTATTATTTTATTTTACTTTTTGATACCAAGGGTATAATGTCCATATTATTTGTTCTTGGACCCTCACCATTGGTTAGAAAACTCTTGTTTTTTAGGATGCATACTTGAGGTCTTGTGGATCTTAGGCTCAAACTCGATGTATCAGTTTGGGGAATTATAAAATCGTATCATAACCGATTATTTTCTTTTACTGTTGACTAACCTTAGAAATTTTAGAATGTAGACTGGCTATGTTAGAATTATGTAGGGGATCTTCCATTTGAGTTTCTATCTCATGTGTAATGGACCACTGAGTTACCATTGATGGGATTACTATTATAGTAATGTGGGATTATGGTTGAGTTCAAGAATCATGAGTATGCCCATATGATAAAATTATATATATACCTATTGTGTGATGCATACTAGTACATTAATTTAATTCCTATAATTATGTTATCTATTCGTTGTATAATTATTTTCATTGATGAGATATTTACCAATTTTATATGTTTTTGCCATAGATCAATACTACCCTTATTTAGTAGAACTTGAGTATGTTGTCATGTTTTGTAATATATGAAACTGTAACTAACGTGGATTGGTGGAGAACCATGGATAGTGTTGGGAGGGATATTCCTTGGGTCACTCATTGCCTCATAGGAGAATATTTCTATGATACCATGGGCTAATTAGAATTTAACTGGATATAATGACTTCATATGTATTAAATATTAATTTTATCAATTTATATATTCCTCTATGTAGATGTTTGATGGGATCATTACTATTGGATGACAAACATGCTCTCTTTAAAGATGATTTCATGTTCCACTAAAATTGGTTAATGGGAATATACATTAGTATACTCTTATACTAGCACTGAATATTCATGCAACAAATATAATTCAGTCAAGAATATTTTAGATTGTTCTTGTTCTTGGTGGAAACATCCATACGGCCATGACTGGTCATCCTCCAGACTTCTTATTCCATCATATGCCATCCTTTAAGGGAACTAGTGTCCCATAGGATGTAGAAGATCAGTTGGATGTTATTATGTTCATTTTTTATCTGGTATAGACTTATGAGTATGAGTGAGTGATTCTAATGTACTTCATGTTTTAAGGACCAACCATGAGATAGTGGATCACCATGAAGCATTCTAAAAGATGATAGTGAATTATGTAGACAAGTTTCATGGGAGTTTTTCTCAATAAATATTTTCCTAAAATGATAATGTTGGACCATTCCCATATGTTGAAGGATTTTCATTAGGGGTATATTTCTCTCTATGTGAGATCTACTTTATTTAAATATTTACCTTATTTATCTCCTTTGATGGCTGGGAATTAAGAACAAAATGCATCAATGATTGAGATAGGCCTTTGTCAAGATCTAGGATATTTGTATAGGGGATTTCACCTAATGACATATGAACTTTTGCTCCATAAGGACCTCACATTTGAGAATATTCTAGAGGAGGATAGTGTAGTAGGATTACTTCTTGTCTATAGCGAATTGGTGGGTAAGCTTTCGCTCACTACATTGGAAACCTCTTATTGTAATAGGAAGAGAAAGGTTTATCGAGAGGAGCATGGAAGTAGGTATAAAAGACATAGAATGGATTCCTCAATGTCCTTGATGGGAGATGATTATATTATGTTCTTAAAGTATGGTAAAAGTGGGGATTATATAAATTATTTCAACAATCTATCTGTGGAATGCCACTAATGTTGAAGGGCTAGTCATCTACACCATTTCTGTTCAATGTAATCTCAGAAGAGTATTGGTGTATTAGGGAAGGCTGGGAGTGGAGAAACTAATTAGATTATAGATACTTTTTATACTATTATGATTCAAGGGAAAGGGTCTATAGCGAAGGAAGGTTGACTATATGCAGTAGATAAGAATCTAGTGAACGGGGGGAGGGGCCGTCTACTACTTCAGGTATGTTCTAGATCACTTTTTTGTTTTCTAATATTTTTTGTATAATTTTTTATTCTATTCCATTATATTTCCTTATGTTATTTCTATAATTATCTTTCAATTCATATTATCTTCTAAGTAACATTCCCTCAATATTTCATTGTGAATGAATGTGGACCATTTTTTTTTATTCCAAAAAAATCCTATAGTCATTATCATTTATTTGTATCTATTGGAAATTATAATTCAAGATATGATGAGCTTCTATGTTACACTTATAATGTATTAGAATATTAATATTCTAGCACACATTGATTAACATTAGATAGGGTAATCATTTACATCATCCAGGGGATAGAAGTTCACGATGACTAGTGAGAGGGAGTTGGTATCATGTATATTGGTTCCATACATGTGGTACTTCAGAACAGTCATAGTAAAGATTACATGGTTGGATATTATTATAAGAATAGTGGAATCTCACTCAACAATTCCTCCAGTTTTGGATCTCAATCAGAGTTTTTCTTATGAGATTCTAGGACTCACCCTAAGTGAATATTTTATTTCATTAGAGAGATCATTCAAAGGTCACAACCCATTTTGATATCATATTATCGAGTAGTATTATCCATGTTGAAAAATATAAATGTACCATTAGAGTATTGGAAGATTTGCGTTTTATCAGTCCGAGTACATCACCATAGGGTGTAACTATTTTTTCCCCAATAAAGAACATGGTAGTATTTGACACTATATAGATTTCTGAAAGCTAAAATAGGTGATTATGATGAATGGGTACCCTTTCCCTTGTATAGATCATCTATTTGATCAATTTTTTAGAGCCCTATGCTCCTCCTGGATTGAACATTAATCGATATATCATCATTTGTGAGTTAATGTGCAAGATATCCTGCATAATGAAATTAGGATTGGTTATGGGATGTATGTGTACTTTGTGGTGTCATTTGGACTTAGTATTTCACTGTTAGTGTTCATGGGTATTATGAAATGTATCTATAACTAATACTGTGACTCATTCATCATGTCATTATTGATGATATTCACATTTTCTCACTAACCCCAAATTAGAATACAAACCATATTAAGATATCCCTGAGTAAATGTTGAACATGTAGAAGTAATGTAATTTTTTCAAAGTACCACTTTAATTTTTGAGACATGGAATTGTTATGGAATGGGGTATCTAGACTATTATATTAGTATATCCTATTAATTTATTTTTATTGATTTCATAGACATCTCCCCATAATGTGTATGATTTCAACAAATTTCTAGGCTTAGTGGGATAAAATAAATTTTTTATCTAATACTTCTCCTATTTATTACAACCCATGATTATAATGTTGATGAAAGGGGTTATGTTCCATTGGATGCAATGGTGGTGGGTTTGTTTTCTTAATATAATGATACGGTTAACTATATCTCCATTATTTTGACGGTTACTAAGCCTAAGATAAAATATTCTGTATATTCTGAATCATTAGGAGTTGAATTGGGGGAAGTGTTGATATGGAGGGAGATGGTACTAGCATATAGTTCATGTTAGTTATGAACATATGAGTGTAACATTACTAAAATTCATTTATATCTATAAGATGCGGTCTATCCATATATGTGTTGTTGAAACTATCTCTTTGGTGAGAGGATTACTGTCTACACAAACCATAGGAACCTCATCTTATAAATTCATATAGTGGGACCTCAATTTAGGTACAGGTGGTGGGATGATTGTCTAATTATGTTTGAATTTGATATTTCCTATGAACTAGATAATGTTAATGTTATTACAAGTGATCTTACTAAAAGTATATAGGTATCTTAGGTTCATAGTACCTGACCTTTGTTGGAATAGTTGCAGCTAATGATCTTATTAGCTGATTGGAGGTTGAATGTGATCGAGGAATATTGATCAATGAAATTTACCCCATTATTGATCATGTCTTATTTTGTAGATTGGATTAAGACTAGTCAAGAGACTGACTTAGTTATTTTTTTGATGCAGAAACAGCTTGCAAGTGGTGACCTGATTCCTGGATGGTCATTGGATGGTGATGAAGTTATCCTAGTATATTGGAGAGTTGTAGTCCCTTATTCTATAAGTGAATATCTATTGTCAGACATTCATTCCATTATGTGGGAAGTACATCCTAGATTAAAAAATATTATCTGTGACATTAATAGGTAATTTTTTTGTACATGGATGAAGAGGGATATTATAGGACTCATTTCATGATGCCTTACCTACCAGAGGATAAAGGTCAAACAACAGCACCTTTCTAGTTTTCTCCATCCACTTCCAGCACCCATGTAGAAGTGGGAGGATGTCCAGATAAAATTATAATGGGGTTATCCAAGACTATTAGGATTCATGATTCTATTTGTGTGACTTTTGATTTTCAAACTACTATTTCTCATGTCATACTAATTCATGAGGCTCAGTTAGTTATTTATATGAGGATTCAAAATTTTGTTTATATTTTATACTTGAATGGATTCCACATAATAATTTTATATGACTCAAATTCATGATTTATGTCTTGTGTTTTCATGTCTTATAAGATTTCATAGGCAATCCATTATGATTTATCACACAGTACCATCCCCAGAAAGATGGATAGCTAGAGAAGATGATTTGAATATTGGGGGATATACTTTAGTCTAGTGTTCTATATTTAAAGGGAGTAATGGAAGATCAGATATTCGTGGTGGAATATTAATATAACAATTTCTTTTAGGCTTCAATTCCAATGGAACCTTACGAGGATACTTATGGTAGGTAATTTCATTCACCTCTTTTTCGGCATGGGACTTGTGATACTGTAGTTATAGGTTCTAGTATAGAATTGAATCCCTCTGATAGAGTGAATTTGATTTAGAAGAGGTTGATCATAGCTCATAACATGTAGAAGTAGTATTCCATTATAGGTTTAAACCTCTGGAGTTCGTTTTCGGAGAGTGGGATATAATGAGGGTGACTCTTTGGTTAGGCCACCAACATTTATTGAAGAAATGGAAGATTGAACTGTATTATTCTAAACCATTAAGAAGACTGAGTGTATTGGAATAGTAATGTACAATATGGTTATCCCTTCTCAATATTGGGGTATGCATGATGTGTTTAATTTGTCTCAACTCTGGAGGTACATGCCTAATCTTATCCAAAACATTTATTTTTTGAATATTGACCTCGATCCTAACAAATCATACATGGAACACCCAATGTGTATTATGGAAAAGTGCATGAAATTACTACAAAGGAATATGCAAGAATGTGTTCAGATTTTATGAAATCATAGGCATATCTATATAAAAACTTCAGAGCAATAGGAAGTTGTTTAGTCTCAATGGACTGAGCTGCTTGAGAATAACCATTGATGGTAATTATCAAGGATAAGATTTCATTAGAGGGGGGTGATTATATCATCAATTATAAAATGAATGTGTGATATTATAAATGTTTGAAAACCCCTCCATATCACTATTAGTTTTTCTATTTTTGGGGTGTTGAGGAGGTTTTTTTAGTGAAAATGGTCCAATAATCACCTGTGTGAAGTTGAAAAGAGGCTTAGACTATGGGTCACTAGAAATATTCCACCATCTTCTGGTGGAACCCATCATCCAACCGGTGAAGCTATACTAGTTTTTTATAATACTACAGAACCCACTAGTCGGCTGATGAGGGCAATCGCGTGGTCAATACATGCTAAATGGGTGTGCACTAGATTCACCATGTGACTTTCAATTTTCAGTTTTCTACCTTTTTAATTTAAATTTCTAACCCAAACACCCCTATATCAAATTATAGGCACCACCCCATGACTATTTACCTCTCTCAATGATATCCACGTGGTTATTCATGGTTGTATCAACTTAGTGATGCTTAAAATCTATGTTTATTGTATATATAAAAAACAATTATTCATCCTTATAAGATATATGCGTGGATCTATGATAGATCCATAAATTCTATACTGATCTAATAATGTTTTATCCTTTACTTCATATATCAATGATGGATATAGATGGTTTATGATTTCTCTTGTCATACTAAGATATACCAACAATTATGGATGTCTTATGGGTATATGTTCGTAGATTAATTTCCTAGACATATTCATGATAGTATATTTATTATAGAAATATAATTTTATGAAGTTACATTTGTTAATTGAAGGTGAAATAAATATTTAAACAAAATCCTCTTTGATTAGTGCTTGATATTTCATGAATTGTGGTCATTTCTAGGTAATTTATCATTTTTCCATTATCTTAAAAAAATTATTCATGAATATTTAGTTGGATATCTATTATAATGATTAATTGATCATGAATAAATATTCATTTACTCAATTTTGTTTTTAATTAAATATTTAATGTTGAATTAATGATCCATTCTTGAATAAACAATGCATTTGGTGAAATTTTTTCCACTTCATAGATATATATTTGAACTAATTCCATTAACAGAATTTGTGAGGTTTGTAATTCTAGAATAATCGTTCTAGAAATTGAAAATTCTTAGGTATATTTTAAAAATCTCTTCATTTCTAAACTGAAAAAATGAGATTGGAATCCATGATGTCTGAATTATGGTCTCATGGGTTCACAATGTGATTCAAGTTTAGATCCAATAACGAATATTGGATTACTTTTCCCGAGATCGTTAGGTAGGATGTCCCTTATGATATAGGGCCCCGTATATGATATTTTTATAACATTATGGTTTTTTTATTATACCTTTTTGTGATATATATTGATATTGTGTGTGTGAGTGGCCCCTAAGACCCATGATTTATATGTTAACATTTCAGTTGTGTGTTGCCTCCTTAGAAATGTTCCTGATATTCCTTACTTTTCCTTATTATATTTTGTATTGTTTTTCGATTGTGTAGCCCATGGATCCATTATTTAGGTATTGGGATGATCAGGTTATTTAGTTTCATCTAGATGATCCCTTATATGGGGAGTGTAATGACATGATGATGGCTACAGACTATGGATTATTTGATTTTATGCGTTAGATCACAAACATTTCTACTAATTTGAGAGTGATCCATACATAGAAACAAATAATCCACCAGTTATATTTCAATGTGGGAGAATTCCATATAGTTTTTATCTATTATCTAATTATCCAATTAATACCTGGTGGGACATCCCATCAAATGAGGAAAATAACCATCGTTAGGGTGGGGTATATGGAATTTGTTTAAAAGCTAAACATGGATGGACTGGATTAGGGTTCTAACAAAGTCTCTAAAATGTGGAATGTCTTCTTACATGTGGTTAAATTCATTGACTTAAATATATGAATCTTGATGAATAATTCTGTGTTGGGGTTTTTAGAGGACTTTTTAGAACATGATGAACCAGTTCTGGTGTAATTGTACGTTTATTTGATAATTTATATTATATCATTACATAAACTGTTATAAATTATGTAATGTTATATTAATAATTACTTTTTGGTTTTATAAATGGATTATTAATCACACCCTTCATTAGTATCTCGATTCACATGCTTACTTTATGACATGGTATCCAGTGAAGGGAAAGGCCCTACGATAGGGGGTTAAGGAACTATAGGCTTGGAGTAAGATATTCTATTAGTATATGCTCTAAACCATTTTTGAGGTTTTTATTTTTCATTATATCTTGGATTACATGTTTTTACATTACACATTTTTTGGTTCCTTGGTTTATTTTCCCTATATGACTTGAGGTACAGAATATTCGATTGGTTTACTCCCTGATAATTTATTCTATTTCATTATTCTATTTTATTATTTTTTTTATTTTATATATTTATACTAGGTGTATATTCTCCCCACAAATGGAACATGAACCATCCTTTCTTATCGAAAGCCTATTGTATACGTTCAGCTATGCTTGAGGGATTGTTCCTTTCTAGAAAGAACATGCTGGTTTGGGCGATGGTGTTATAGTTTTTCATGAAACATTGTGATTACTCATAATTATGTGATTTATTTTGTGTCAAGTTTACCTATCTATTTTTAAGAGATGTAATTTAACTCTTAGATGGTATATATGGGGAACTATCTTGGATTTTATGGAACCATTAATAATACCAAAAATGAAAAAGTATCCAGATGCTATGGAAAATTAGGCATACAGTGAGATATTTGGGCTCAGATATGTCTTGGGTGACATTGAAGATTAGATTCAAGATTTTATTGTAAAATTATTAATTTGTGGAGGTATTAAGAGCATGATAATTAATATTGTGGGTAATAGATAGGTATTTTTTATGAAAAAATGACTATTATGTGTGTTATTTTTTGTTTAAGATATTCTGTTGGTTTGATGATTAACCTTTTATCATTTATTGAATATTTTATGTCCCTATTTCTTGTTTATATTTATACTGACACTAATTTCATTCACCTTGTACTATGTTATTGGGAGATATATAGATATTAATTACCACCCCTCCATCCAATTGAGAGGGTATGATCGAACTAATGATTGTGAGATCTTCCTGAGTGATAGTGTGTGGGATAGTGATAAATTACCTCTATTGAGTAATAGTGGATGTTCTAAACTGATTGTTGTATGATCTTACTGTTTGAGAGGTTGGTGCATTATGATGTGGGGACTCACCCTGAGTGATAGGGTGTTTGTCATGATTTAATGTGGGACCTCTCCCTATGTGGTATGTTGGTGGTTATGATGTGATACAGGACCTCAACCTATATTATTGTAGATTGAATAATATGTGATGTAGAACCTCACAATGAACAATATTTTTATGGCTGATATATGATATGGGATTCTATATTAAGACGAGAGTTAGTGTTCTGGAAGTGGTATTGGATCATACCTTGAGTGAAGTGGTCATGATTTGGAATAGGACCATGTCATGTGATAAAAGGTAGTGGTTAGGATGTTATGCTTCAAAGGATGGATATATCAAAAATTTCCCATGATGTTATTCCTTGTGATTTCATCATTATAGATTTATTATTTACATTGGATGATGTAAGTGGGGCCAGGTTTCATGGTATCTTAATTAGCTCATGATGACCTACCATGTTTACATGTGTATACATTCTATGTTTTTTTTCATGTGGGGGGATTTCATGATCTTGAATTAAACCCATTATATATATTACATACATATACACATTATCATATAATAATTCAATAAATTGAGGTTATGAGGATTTAAACTAGGTTTTTGAACTAACCCCAACCTGTATAGATGGAATGGGTTTGAATGTATGTGGTTTAGAATTTATGTTTTCTCTCAATAAGATATATTACTCAGAGTTGGAAGTACGGTTTGGTTCTAGCTTGTTTAGGAGTATGATTATTCAGTAGGGTTGATTATTCTAGTTGGTTCTGAGGCCATGTCATTTACTTTTCTATTTTAGTCATGGGCCTATACTAGTTGGATTTAAATTGTGTTTATTTTTATGAATCTATCATTGATTTTAAATAATTTATCTAATAATATTTTATGCTTATTGTATTTTCGTACTAATTTTATATTCTAAATATGTGGGTCATCTAGGATCCTTTTTTATATCTACATGTTTTTGGGATTTCTATTATATGGAAATGTCAAGCTGGAATTTCTATAGATTTTTTCTTAATACAAGGAATTATTTTATAGTTAATTTAATCACATTTATTTTTTCAGACCCTTATTTTTAGTTATTAGCTTCTATAATATAATAAAACTTGTTTTAGGTCTCGCAACATCCCCAGTCAAGTTTCATTTTATTCTTATAAGTAGTATTGTTTGAATAAACATGATTAAGCTTTTTTACTTATGAAATGTGAAAATATAGGGAGGGTACAGATCGTGTCAACTTGATATATCGTACTAGCCACCCTAATCGATTACTCATAGGAATAGTGTATCTCATTGGAAGATGAACCATAGACACTCCGTATGAAAAAATAGATGCATTAATTCATGACCTGGTAAGTGTTAATATTATCCTTGTTCAATGATAACCTAAAAAAAATACATCAAACCGTAACACATCAAATGGACTTATGAAAAAAAAAATTAGATTATATATAATAATTTACCTGAGCATAAAGGATCTATCATTGAATATGGTTATTGAAATATGTCAAGATACTACCATCCAACCTTATTCAAATTTTGGTAAACATTTTCTTGGAGTATGAACTAACACAACCAATTTAGAAGATTATAATGTAGATCCTAATGATACTGGAAAAAAATATATCACTAGATACCTAGATTAAACCATTAAAGTAAATATATATGTGTTTAGGATGGATTCTGTAATGACCCAATGTTTCATTAATGGAAAATCCCTCTTGATCTTATTAAATGTCTCTTTATATAACTTTTTTTTATAAAATGTCAACTTCATTGATTTTATGATAAGAATTGTGAATGTTACTTTTATAGTCGTTGAACAATGATCCCATGATTAGTATAAATATAGGACTTCAACAAATCCAATTTACTCAGAAAAAAGAAGCGATGGCCTCATCCAGTAGAATTACTCCATATGAAGCCCATTTGTCGGAGCATGGAAAAGTGGTGGCATCCTTGGGCTTCGCCCTTGACCAAGCCCATGCTGAGCTTCATCATGTCAAGCTCGAACGTGACCGTCTATGGGAAAAGTATAAGTTGATTGAAATTACCACTTGAGCGATGTTATCTGAGCCACCCTAAGAGTATGTCACCATCACACACCTTAACCTTAGGTCTTATGAGGCTGTTTAAGGGGTTATTTAACAAATAAGTAGTACTATGTTCATGTTCATTATTTTTTTGTATATAATAATGAATAAAATTTCTAGTCATTTTTGATACATTGTAAATAGTTCTAAAGTACAAATGGTGTTTTTAGTTATTATTTAATTAAGAAATCTATTTTATTTAATTAATGGATTTTATAATTAAATAATATTTTAATAAAATAATAATATTATTATTAAATTAATTTTTATTAAATATAAATGATCTTATAATTTTAGGAATGCAATTAAAATTTTTATTAAGGTTTGAAAGCCATTTCTGTCAAAACTTGTGAATTTTTTATAAATGTCTGTTTTTTTTTTAAAATTAAAAAATTCACATATTTAGAAAATTATTTAGATAAAATAAATGTTATTTATGAATCAGGACGTTGAAATTATCAAACGGTGAATTTTTCATTATTTTCTAAGACAGTCAAATTTTTGGGTAAAAATTAAATACCGTTTAAATATATAATGTGTTTTATTACATCATAATGACCCAATAGTGATGTAATAAAATTATATAATCTTTATGTTCGGCAAATATATGTTTTAACATTAAAATAATGTGATTTTGGGTTTGTTTTACTTACTTTTCAAAGCATTAATGGACCCCTCAAGATTTATTCAACACTTTGCCTTTTTAAATTATTCTCCATGGGAGTGTGACTCACCTCCACATAATCAACATTATTATTTTTAGAAGTTAGGACTTTGGGCTTATAAAATATTTTTTTCCTCTTCCCTTTTCAAAACACCATGGTAAAATACCATGGGATGGTTTGTGTTTTGGATCAATTTAATGTAAGGGGACCCAAACCTATATAATAAAGAATTCTCTCACCTTTCCTATATAAACTCACCCAAGCTCCCACTTCCTCTTCACTCAAAGCCTTGGGAGTTCGTCCAACCTCTGCCCTACTCTCTATATAATCCTCCCAAGGTTCCCCAAGCTCCCAAGAATCCTCTCACAAGCCTCTCTCTAGCATTTGGAAGCCCACATCCAAGTAAGGGTTTTTTCTTCCTTTCTCATTTTTGTCCAATTTTCTTTAAGTTGTTTTTCCCTTTTAATTTCAAATCATAAATGTTGGTGTATGTTTTCTCACCTCCCTAATACTACCCTATTTATGTTTTAATGATGGGAGACCCTTTCTCTCTCATTAAATGCCTCCCACGTACACCCGTTACTATGTCGAAATTCCTAATGGAACTTCTCTCTCCTCTTTTACATTCAAGAAATACTTTTGTATCATGAATATAAATTCCATTAAAATTGTTGGGACATGTATCTATATGACCTCCTTACTTTACATTACATGTAAATATGATAAGTAACCCCTTTCTCTCTCGTCAACAATTTTAATGAATTCTTATGTCTCGCTGTTACACTGTCGACATCGCACCGATTTTCTAAGCCAATGCCATTGTGTAGTGAATACCATGCCCATTTCACCATCAAGGGTATTCACCTTTATGAACATTTAATTATTGAATGAAAAGTTTCATGTATGAATTGCACATTAATTTATTGTGGAATATATGATTATGTTTTATGAATCCATTTTTTATGATCCATGTGGCACACTTATGTATGAAATGAAATGTTAAGAAGGGTGCGCCCTTATAGCGCTTCAATGCATTGGGTAAAGTATAGTATCATGATACGTCATGTGCAATGAGTGTTGAATCATTCTAATTCAAGTTCAATGAGGGTTTACTCGTGCTTTATGTGAAATGAGGATTTACTCATGCTCCATGTGCAATGGCCCTTGGCTCATGCTAATTCCATGTTAAGCGATGTTTCCACATTTCAATGTCATGATTATCATGATTTATCATGCCTTTATGTTCATGTTTTTTATGCCCTATTGATATTCCTATTGTCTAACATGCATTGTACTCCTCATGTTATTCCATGTGTACTCCATTACTGGGCTTTATATCTCACCCTTTTCTTATGCATGCTCTCAGGTTATCCCATGCAATGCTAAGTATGAGGGAATGTAGTGGTCATGTAAAAGAAGTTTTCAATAAAGATGTTGTATTTCATGTTTTAAGTTTTTATGTAATGATAAAAATCACCATAGACACTAAACCTCTATATCTTCTTTTTTTTATCAAGTGAAGTTTTATGTAATAAATCATGTTTATGTTGTAATAAAAAGTAGGGTTGTCATAGTTGGTATCAGAGGATAGGTTTAGTTATTTTTGGAATTAGGAAACCATATTAAAGCCCTAGAGACAAGAATAAGTATAATAAGAACATCCCTAAGTTTTGGTAAGTACTAATTTAGTGGTTTATCAAAAAAAAATACATCCCTGTCTCGATACGAGCAGGTAGAGGCGGCTCTGGCACAGATGTATCCTAGGGGTAAAACCCGAAAACACCGATTTGAGCTAGACTCGAACAAGAACTGGTGCACAACAACGGACCATGATGAAATCTTGGTTACGACACTCCCAGGGGATATGTTCTGATAAAATCACAAGCTTAGTATGAACCCTTATTAAGGGAATTAAAAAAATTCCCCTACGAATATATGTTAGAAAGTAGATAATGAAAATCATAGATTGAAGCCTATAGACTCATGAATTAAGGAAATAAAAGTTTATTTATAAGCCATCAATTTTTGTATATGGATTACCCTTTATGTTTTACCCCTAAAATTCCTTTTATTCCAGCCAATGGCCGGTAATAGTAGGACTCAGGCTATCAACCATTGTGAAGATCAGTGTTATGATGGTAATAATGAGATGCCCAATCCAATGGGAGCGTGAATCGAGAACATTGTCACGCTTCTCTCTTAGCTAACTCAAGTTTGGAATAGAAACCCGGGTCAAGAGGAAAGTTTAGCACCCCCTAATAAAGAACAAGTCGCTATCGAGAGCTTCATTAGACAAAGGCCTCCTACTTTTAGTGGATCATCTGATCCCATGACCGCTGAACAATGGATAAACTCCATTGAAAAGATATTCTCTATCCTCCAATGTTCTGAACAAGAGAAGGTTCTCTTAGTGGCTTATCGTATGGAGGGTGAAGCTGATCAATGGTGGATGTTGATCAAAATTACGAAGCCTAAGGAGGAGATAGAGGCATTGGAATGGAAGGATTTCTGCAAGATGTTTTTCGATAAATATTTTCCGCACACCCTCCGGCTTAAGATGTAAAGGGACTTCCTTTCCCTCATGCAAAAAGATGAAGAATCTGTTGGAGTGTACAAGGAGAACTTCACATGGAATGCACAATACGCTTCCGGCTTTGCCGTTACCCCCGAATGCATGGTTGACAACTTCTTTGGTGGGCTGAAGCCTAGCTTGCGGAATGCTTTAGTGAGTCGTGACTTTGATAGCTATGAGGAAATTGTCTAATGTACCCTCAAGGTCGAAATGGATATCGGGGAATCACGGGGGTATCATGGGGACAAGAAGCGTAAGGTGGACTTCAATGGTGGTGGTCCGATGGATAAATCCAACGGTGCTAAGAAGATCAAGCACCCCAATTTCCAAAAGTGAGGAAAGAAGAACCCTGTAAATTGCCTTAAGGGGACAAGAAAATGTTTCAGGTGTGGAAGAGAAGGGCACCTAGCTGTTAACTGTCAGCAAGAATGACCTGCGGCTGCGACAGAGGAGAGGAACGCTCCGTTCGAACCTCAACGCGTTGTTCAATGCTACAAATGCAAAGAACCAGGTAATTTTGCAAATCAGTGCCCAAATCCAAGGGTTTTTTGAGGCAACCAACAACCTCCAAGATAGCAAGGAAGATCTTTTTCCATCACTTTTGCTAAAGTGAACTTCGACAACGAATTGGTGACATGTAAGCTAGTTATTCATTCAATAATAGAAAATGTACTTTTTGATTCAGGTTCTACACATTCTTTTATATCTCAAAAGATTATTAGAAAAATCCCAACACCACCACAAATCATGGAAGTAATGATGTCGGTGAGTACGGCGTATGGGGAAATCATTGCATCCCACGAATATAAGTCCTCCCCAGTTATAATCTGTCGATTGAATTTCCTGGAGAACCTTGAAATACTCTCTATGGTGGAATTTGATGCAATTCTTGGCATGGATTATCTTTCCTTATATAGATCCAATATAAATTGTTGGGAAAGGGAAATCACACTCCATATAGAGAATCGACCCCTGATTCTTTACAAGTTTCGTGATGAAGATGAATCTCATTTAGCTCCATCATCTCAAGCATGGATATTACTGCCTTATAAGCATGTGTATCTGGCTCAGATGATTGAGTCCAAGGAAGAAACCATCCTTGAAGAAATGCCTATTGGGATAGAATTCACGGAAGTGTTTCCCGATGAACTTCCTGGTCTTCCTCCTAGAAGAGATGTTGAGTTCTCAATTGAACATATACCTGGGGTGCTACCAATATCCAAAAATCCATATAGAATGGCTGTTTTAGAGCTTGAAGAGCTGAAAAAAAACAACTATAAGAGAATCTGGATAAAGTGTTTATACGTCCAAGTGCTTCACAATGGGGTGCACCCGTCCCCTTCATCAAGAAGAAGGATGGGTCAATGCGACTTTTCATCGATTATCATGAACTTAACAAATTCACGATAAAGTAAAAGTATCCTCTACCAAGAATCGATGACTTGTTTGATCAGCTGTGTGGGGTACAATACTTCTCCAAGGTGGATATGCAGCCGAGATATTATCAAGTAAGGGTGAAGAGGGAGGATGTCCCCAAGAATGCTTTTCGTACAAGGTACGAGCACTTTGAATTCATAGTAATGCCTTTTGGACTCACCAATTCTCCAGCAATATTCATGGACTTGATGAATAGAGTCTTTAGAGATTACCTTGAAAAATTTGTGGTTGTCTTTATATATGATATTCTAATATACTCCAAAACCAAGGAGGATCATGAGGAGCATTTAAAAACTATACTAGAGACTTTGCGCAAGGAGAAGCTCTATGCAAAGTACAGAAAGTGTGAGTTCTGGTTGAAGAAGGTCTCATTCTTGGGCCATATCATCACAAGCATTGGGATATCTGTGGACCCCTCCAAAACAAGAGCAATTTAGGGATTGGCAAGGCCAACGTCGGTAATGGATATCCGAAGCTTCTCGGGGATAGATGGATATTATCGACGATTTGTGAGAAATTTCTCACAATTGTCCAACCCTCTTACCATGCTAACTCGAAAGGGTGTAAAGTTTTCTTGGTGTGATGAATGTGAAGAAAGCTTCAAGGAGTTGAAAATGAGGCTTATCACTGCACCCGTGCTCACTTTACCCACAAGTGCAGAACTTTTTGTGGTATTCATTGATACTACAAAGAAGGGCATAGGCTTTGTGCTGATGCAGAATGATAATGTTATATCCTATGCCTCAAGGCTGTTGAAAATCCATGAGAGAAACTATCCAACGCATGATCTGGAGTTGGCAGCGGTGATCATTCCCTTGAAAATCTGTCGGCATTATCTTTATGGAGAGAAATTTGAGATATATACTGACCACAGGAGTCTTAAATATATATTCACACAGAAAGAGCTTCATATGCGCCATAGAATATGGATAGAGATCATCATGGATTATGACTGTTCAATACATTACCACCCTGGGAAAGCGAACATGGTGGCAGATGCCCTAAGTAGAAAGGACCCAACAATTCTATCAATGATGAGAATTGAGAAGGATCCAATCTTCTTAGACTTAATGAAGATGGATGTGGGAATCATAAAGAAAAGAACATCATCAATCCTTTCACAAATGATTTCTCAACCATCTCTTTTGGATAGGATAAAGGATGCTCAAAAGGATGATGTGGGAATTCAAGAAAAATTAGGAGCTATCGAAAAAGGGAAATCCTTGGAGTTAAATGTTAATGAAGAAGGAATTGTGCGGTTTGTGAAAAGACTATGTGTTCCATCAAGTCCAGATATGAAGAATGAACTTTTGGATGATGCACATAGTTCAAATTTCTCTATTCACCAAGGGAGCACAAAGTTGTATCAAGATCTCCGAGAAAACATTTGGTGGGATAATATTAAGAAGGAGATCGTTTAATATACATAAAAATTCTTGGTGTGTCTGTTAGTGAAGGTAGAGAGGCATAAGTCTAAGGGGATTATGCAACCATTGCCCATACAAGAATGGAAATGGGAGAACATCACCATGGACTTTGTCACAAGACATTCAAGGAAATCCAAAGGCAAAAATGCAATATGTGTTGTTGTGGATCGTCTTACAAAGACTTCACACTTCATTGCTATCCGGGAGAATTTCTCTTTGGATCAGCTAGCACAGATATATATTAGGGATGTGGTACATTTGCATGGAGTACCACTATCTATTGTGTCTGACCGAGATCCAAGATCACCTCTATGTTTTGGAAGAGTCTTTAACATGCTCTGAATACAGAATAGAACTTCAGTACGACCTATCATCCTCAAACTAATGGCCAATCCGAGCGGACTATCCAAACACTTTAGAACATGTTGAGAGCATGCTCAATGGACATTAAAGGAGGATAGGATCAACATCTTCCTCTGATTCAGTTCTCTTATAATAACAGTTTCAACTCAAGCTCCCAATGGCACCATATGAAGCCCCGTATTGTAAAAGGTGCAGAACATCGGCGTGTTGGGATGTGGTAGGTGAATATAAGATTCTTGGACCAGAAATGGTCGAAGAAATGGTGGAGAAGGTGAAAACCATTCAGCAACATATCAAGGTAGCCCAGAGTCGACAGAAGAGTTATGAAAATAATATTCGACAAGACCATGAGTTTAAAGTTGGAGAAATGGTGTTTCTATGCATATCTCCATGGAAAAAGGTCACGAGGTTTGGAAAGAAAGGGAAGTTAAGTACAAGGTACATCGACCCCTTCGAGATTTTTGATTGTGTTGGGGATGTGGCCTATCAACTAGCACTTCCACCTACCATGGCCAAGGTGCATGATGTCTTTCATGTATACCTCTTAAGGAAGTACATACCAGACCCTTCACATTTACTCTCTTCAGAGGTGGTACAACTGGAAGACGATCTTTCTTATGAGTAGCAACTAGTGAAGATATTAGATCGTAGAGAAAAAGTTATACAAAATAAAACAATGCCCCTCGTTAAGGTTTTTTAGAGAAACCAAAAGTTTGAAGAAGAAACATGGGAATAATATGATATGATGAAGCTAAGTTACCCGCATTTTTTTAGTGTGGGAAAAGAAAAATTTCGAGAGCTAAATTTCTTAAGGGGGGAATATTGTAACGACCCAAAGTTTCATTAATAGAAAATACCTCTTGATCTTATTAAATGTCTCTTTATATAAAATGTTTTTATAAAATGTCAAATTCATTGGATTTATGATAAGAATTGTGATTATTACTTTTATAGCCGTTGAACAGTGATCAAATGATTAGTATAAATATAGGACTTTAACAAATCCAATTTACTCAGACAAAAGAAGAAATGGCCTCATCCAGTAGAATTTCTCCATACGAATCTCATTTGTTGGAGCTCGGAAAAGAGGTGGCATCCTTGGGCTTCGCTCTTGACCAATCCTAAGCTGAGCTTCATCATGTCAAGCTTGAACATGACCGTCTACGGGAAAAGTGGAAGTTGATTGAAATTACTACTCGAGTAATGTTATCTGAGCCACCCCAAGAGTTTGTCACTATCGCACACCTTACCCTTAGAACTTATGTGGCTATTTTAAGGGGTCATGTAACAAATAGGTAGTACTATGTTCATGTATATTATTTTTTTTGTATATAATAATGAATATAATTTCTAGTCATTTTTGATACATTGTAAATAGTTTTTAAAGTACAAATGGTGTTTTTAGTTATTATTTAATTAAAAAATCTATTTTATTATATTAAGGGAGATTTTAATTAAATAATATTTTAATAAAATAATATTATTATTATTAAACTAATTTTTATTAAATATAAATGATCTTATAATTTTATGAATGCAATTAAAATTTTTATTAAGGTTTGAAAGCCATTTCTGTCAAAACCCATGAATTTTCGATAAATGTATGTTTTTAATTTAAAAGTGAAAATTCACATATTTAAAAAATTATTTAAATAAAATTAATGTTATTTATAGAATCAGGGCGTCGAAATTATCCAACAGTGAATTTTTCATAATTTTCTAAGATAGTCAAATTTTTGGGTAAAAATTAAATACCAATTAAATATATAATGTGTTTTATGACATCATAATGACCCAATAGTGATGTAATAAAATTATAAAATATTTATTTTCGGCCAATATATGTTTTAACATTAAAATAATGTTATTTTTGATTTGGTTTAATTACTTTTAAAAGCATTAATGGACCCCTCAAGACTTATTCAACACTTTTCCTTTTTAAATTATTTTCAATGAGAGTGTGACTAACCTCCACATAAGCAACCATATTATTTTAAGAAGATCGGATTTTGGCATTATAAAATATTTTTTTCCAATTCCCTTTTACAAAAACCATGGGCAAAAACCATGGGATGTTTTGTGGTTAGAATTAATTTAATGTAAGGGGACACAAACCTAAATAATAATGAATTCTCACACCTTTCCTATATAAACCCACCCAAGCTCCCACTTCACCATCACTAAAATCATTTGGAGTGCGTACAACCTCTGACCTACTCTCTCTTTAATCCTACCAAGGTGCCCCAAGCTCCAAATAAGCCTCTCACAAGCCCCTCTCTAGACTTTAGTAGCACACTTCTCAAGTTAGGGTTTTTTCTTCCTTTCTCATTTTTGTCCAATTTTGTTTACATTGTTTTTCCCTTTTAATTTAAATTATAAATGTTTGGGTATGGTTTTTCACCTCCCTCATACTGACCTATTTATGTTTGAATGATGGGAAACCCTTTCTCTCTCATTAAATGCCTCTCATGTACACCTGTTACTATGCCGAAATTCCAAAAGGAATTTCTCTATCCTCTTTTACATTCAAGAAATACTTTTGTATCATGAATCTAAATTCCATTACAATTGTTGGGACACATATCTATATGACCTCCTTACTGTCCAGTACATGTAAATATGATGAGGAACCCCTTTATCTCTCATCAAACATTTTTATGAATTCTTATGTCACGTCGTTACGCTGTCGAAATCACTCCAATTTTCTAAGCCAATTCCATTGTGTAGTGAATACCATTCCCATTACTCCATCAATGGTATTCACCTTTATGAGCACTTAATTATTTATTGTAAAGTTTAATGTATGAATTCCACATTACTTTATCGTGGAATATATGATTATGTTTTATGAATCCGTTTTTATGATCCATGTGGCACACTTATGCATGAAATGAAATGTTAAGAAGGGTGCACCCTTATAGCGCTTCAATGCATTGGGTAAAGTATAGTATCATGATACATCATGTGAAATGAGTGTTGACTCATATTAATTCAAGTGCAATGAGGGATTACTCATGCTTTATGTGCAATGAGGATTTACTCATGCTCCATGTGCAATGGGCCCTGGCTCATTCTAATTCCATGTTAAGTGTTGTATCCACATTTCCTTGTTATGATTATCATGAGTTATCATGCCTTTATGTTCATGTTTCTTTTATGCTCTATTGTTATTCTTATTGACTAACATGTATTGTACTCCTCATGTTATTCCATGTGTACTCCCTTACAAGTCTTTATAGCTCCCCCTTTTCTTATGCATGTTCTTGGGTTATCCCATGCAATGCTAAGTACGAGGGAATGTAGTGGTCATGTAATGGAATTTTTCAATAAAGATGTTGTATTTCATGTTTTATGTTTTTATATAATGATCCTTATCCCCAAAGACACTAATCCACTTGATCTTCTTTGTTGTATCAAGTGATGTTTTATGTAATAAATCATGTTTAAGTTGTAATAAAAAGCAGGGGTGTCATAGATTCCGCCAATACAATTGATGAATATCGGGTATCTTTTGTAGAGTTTTCTAAAACAACCAATAATGACCCAATATATCTGTAAAATATCCCATCCATTAACAAAGATACCTTGTTAATTGAAGAAAAAGTCTCATGGGAACATAAAACATCTCCAAGTGGGAGGGAGGAAAAACCTAAGGTTCACATGGAATCTCTGACTTCAGCAAAGTGAAAAATGATAATACATATGCTGAATTCACCAACTATTCCTAGGAAAGATAATTTAAGGGAAATATCAATCACAATTAGGAATGTTTGGATGATCCAAATAATTATTTTAAGATATCTTCTATCGATTGTACGGATTTGGGGAAGATGGTAAATGAAATTATAATTGTGGATGTTGGAAAGTATCAATAATCATGTCTGGAAGTGATCTTATGTTTTATGATATAATTCAAAAATCCTAAGACTATTCTAGGGTTATTTTCCATTAACCATCTATTCATTCAAGTTATAATTCAAATATTGAAGTAATTTATATATGTTGATAATAAATTTAAAAACCCTAAATCCATTAACCTTGATTTGGTGGTTACTTTATTACATTGGAATGGATATAATGGGTTTTTTCCAAAATTATTGATCAATATAATAGTATTACAGATCCTGAAATGTACATGGTATCCATTATACATTTAGAGTAAAATAAAAATACATAACAAATGTAAGACTTCTATATCTACGAAACTCAATCAAATATTTATTCTTCGTAACCTATATAAATGAATTAAAATAAGGGTGATCTCAAATTATTAGAAAGGTTTATGAAAAAATGAGGCTATCCTGAGTAAATAAAGAATTATCAATATTTCAAGGAGAATAACTGAAACCCATGTAATTTAATCAATAACTCGAGTAAAAAATCAATCACGGTATAATATCCCTGAAATAATGTCGTGGATAATAATAGAAAAAATATCAATGAATTAATTAGTAATATTAGATTTCATATTCTAATATATCATGATATCTATACAATTAAGACCCTTCGCCAAGAAAATTTAACAAATGGATAAGTATTCACCAAAACCCCATATAATTTGGCCAACTAATTGGTCTCAATACACATATCGATGCATTGAGTGGCTATCTATAACTGGGAACCACCCATCACTACATGTCAAATACATTCCTCAAATATTAAAGGATGAATTAAATTTATAAAAATTATCCCTTATCAATAAATAGATATTTTGAGTAAATAATAATGATTTATCAATATTTTCCCTAGTTAAAAAAACATTCATAGTAAAAACTATTTGTAAAAATGGTATATCGTTTATGAAATAATTATATCCACTATACAAAATAACATAGATATATACTATAAATATATTTTTTAATGATATCAAGAAAATTAAATCTTCAAGAAAATGTTAATGATGAAAAAATTAATAATGGGTTAGGTAGGACCATCGGTTCATTGGAAATATAGGTTTTGTAATAAAATTATATTCTATGAAAAAATAATTAAAATTGATGTGAAATTTTAAAACAATATGTCAATAAAAAAATTAAATTTAAAAAATTCAAAATTTGTTTAAAAAGATAAATATAATAAGACAGTTATTGTATCAACGATGTCTTTTAATGTAGTGTAAGTTTGAAAAACATTCCTTTTGACTTTTCCTAATGAAATTAAAAAAACATATCATTCTAAAAACCTTATAAACATTTAATTCAAACCTTTATAAAATTAAGGGATATCCAAAAACTTTCTTAATATATAATTTTAGTAATAAAAATAACTTTTGTATAAATATTTAAAAAATATGGGCATGTGAGAAAAAATTATATCTAATTAAAAGAAAAAATCTATAATTATTTTAATCATTTATTTTATTGGATAAAGTAAAAGATCATGGAATATTTAGAATAAAATATTTAAACTTCTCAAGTATCTATAGGATAGTAAAATATATAGAATTTATGATGGATGTGTTTTAATATTTTTCCAATAAAAATCAAGTCAATTCAAAAAAAATGTGATTGTAAAATAAATTCCCACCTCTTTGGTAACAATTAAATTGAACCCTATTTAAATAATAAACATGAATTGAAACATTAATAATAATTAATAAATATTTAAGAATTTTAGAAATAAAAAATCGGTTTTATATACACCAAATAAAAGTAAATAAGTGCATAATATCAAATATGTCCTCCTATAATAAAAATTGAGATCAAATCCCCTATCTCATGATTATTTTTACTTGGAGATGAATCAAACACATGTATAGTGGTTTTAAAAAGATATTAATTTATAAAAAATAAGATACAAATTTATAATGTCATATTTTATCCTATTATAACTTTATTTCACCTATTCACTAATAATATTTCATTATTACTATTTTTTGTGTTAATTACTTCATTTTCGCATGCATTATTTATACAAGGGTTCCGGTTCTTGAGTATAGGACATAGTTAAATAATATAAATAATTTTAATAATCTAAACATTCTCATTTTAACTCATTAATTTCATTTTTAAAATATTCATGAAATAATTACATGGAAAATGAATTGCATCGCTTTGTTGAAACATTCAACTGTACGTATGCACGAATGACTATATTATTTCCCACATAGGTAAAAGGGTAAGTAAGTTAATGAAACAGAAGTTTCAAAAAATAAATATAATTTTATATTTATAATATATGTTCATTATTTCCATCATTATAAGTATCGATGTGATTCAATGATGGAAAAAATTGCATCGATTCGTGAGGTGGATGTCTACCATACACATGGTCAGTGGTTGTTTTTAAATTTATAGGAGAAGGAGATAGATAACTATTTTTTCACCAATATAATAACATATAATTTCATGACCTAACCCAAGTCAGGGCTCTAGCCACTACTACCCCAATCCCACCTTTATAGACAAGGGGTGGAAATAAGTGCTTATGGTATAACTATACTCAGTGAGGCTTTTTCCATAGTACATTTATGTATAAAAATCCATCTCCATGAAAAATTTCATAGGTAAAGAATAAAAGGTGAAGAACAACTATAAAGATAACCAATAATTCATGAAACTTTAGAAGGTAAAAAAGATCGATATTGTAGCTGACAAGTAAAGTGTAAAAACACATTCCTAAGCATAAATATGTCCCAACCTAAAAAACTAGATAAGTAAATAGACAAAATAGAGTTGAGTTCCTAAATATCATATTTCGATCGTTGTATGTGGTCCAAGAACTAAGTATCACAAAGCTCCTCAAATGTCACCACAATCATATCGATCATATATATAAGAAAAAACATATGTGGGAAAATACAATTCATGGGTGAGTATATACATAACCATTAGACCACCCTGAAAGCTAATGGGGGGGGGGAATTAAGATATACAATAAAAAATAGATGATCGTAGATGCATCATTTAGTCAAAGAGAAAAACTCAACCAAAACAAATAGTGAAAGTAAACCATTCCAAACAAAAGAGGATTTACACTGTGTGTAGATTAACTACCCATTGAGTCATCACCAATTATTGAAAGGGAGTATAATCATTCAACCATGAGAAGATAAACATAGAAATCATTCGGCATACTCTGCACATCCTTGCCTCTCCTGGTTAAAGATTAATAAAATCCAAGGTGCGGATAGAAAATGAAATATATATATATATATATATATATATATATATATATATTCATATTAAAAGAATATAAAATCATATAGTAAGGGGATTTCTATCTCAAAGCTCATCCCAAGAATAAGCGTAGCCAATAGTTCCAATAGTCCATCAATGATTCCTAGTGTCTCATGTGTCTGGCTAGAATTCATCATCCAAGTCATTCCACGCCTCTTCACAATGCCACATACTCAAGGGGACACAATATAAATGTAGAGGACCCACTCTATATTATGTTAGTGGGTTCCACAATTACGGTATTCATAGAGGACTTTCCCCCTTGAAGTTGGGGGTTTCTAGTGGCTAATCACAAGGACCCACACCCTATCGTGATAGGGGTTCCACTCAGTTTGGCTGAGGACTCAAGCCCATGACAATGGGGGGTTACACTCTAATGATTTAGGACTTTCACCTAGTGTAATAGGGATTTTTTCTCTAGTTATTGAGGACCTAAAAACTATCTGATAGGGGGTTCTACTCTATAGTTTTTGTTGAGCACTTTCTCCCATGCTGATGGGTACTTCCACTCTAGTGGTTGAGGACCTGCACATTGATGTGATAGAGGGGTTCCACTTTAGTCAATGAGGACCAATGCCATATCCAATAGGGGATTTACTCAAAAGTTATCTTTAGGGGACCCAAGCCCATGTTGATGGGTGGTTCCTCTATAATGATCAAGGACACCACTTTACTTCTCTAATAGGGGGTAAAACTCGGTAGTCTCCTATAATTCTGCCCAATCCTTGCCATCATTGTGTGTGGCCTCAGCCAGCATCATGCTCAGAACATTTCACCTAATATCTCAAAATCCAAAATTGAGGGAAACATCACATTATACATGAAAAAAATCTTATTATAGCTTACTCATGTTCTAAAATCTGTTTTCAAACCAAAGAGATACAGAACATTGATTTTTCTTCAAATTTGGTCAAGTGGTACACTGTGTGTGAGGGGAATCACATGACATGTGTTCCAACTCCACCACATGGCTATGTCCCTATCAGACACAAGGCTCTATCCCATGTACTTGAATACTCATCATGGTGGTTTACACTGTGGTTTTAGGACAATCAGGATTGTGATATCTCCTTCTAGGAATGCTTGTGTACAGGACCCCATGTCCATGTACGGACCTCATGTTCATGTACCTGTGTACACATTCTTGTACATGGTTTTATACTTCCACATGGTTTCATACCTTTGTGACCCTACTCTTATTTTATCTAACCGATGAAGGGCTATATTGCATTTTTTAGAGCTTACACATGGAGTCATCCTAATGTTTTCCAAAAGCCAAGTTGTCATCATTGAGGGGGATACACATTGTGTGACCTCCCTTGTACATGGAATGTATTCAGGATTCCAATATATTTTTGATATCTATATATTAACTACAAAAACCTAAAATATTGTCTCGACACTTCAAATTATGCACTATATCTTGCCAAAAAGGTGGATCTAGCCAAAATTCATAGTTTCCAGTCGTTTTTATCCAATAATTTTACTTTCTTCATCCACTGGTGTTCTTCACATGTACTACATGCCATGGAACCTTCCACCTTGGATTTATTAACCTCAAATATCATCAAAAAAACATATATTCCTTGAAATATTCCAATAAATGTTTTTTATTTGTTGATTTTTCCTCACACATTATTTTGTTGCAGTTCTGGGGGTCCGATCAGGATAGATATTATCAGAAAAAGTTGAACATATCCATGGGTTACTACTGGTGAAGAATGAAAAGAACCTAAGGAGAAAATCACAATAAAAATGGTATAAACATTTTTTGATAAGAGTTATTATAAAATTATCAAGAACTGGCATCTAGGGTTAGAAACCAATTAAGGAAAAAGATGATTATGTACCCAAGCGCATGAAGCTAGCCTATTATTGGTTCATATACAAGAACAATAATGGATCTTATTAATCCATTTAATCAAATGGTGTAAATATAAAACTTATGAGTAATGTCTCAATTATGGATCATTCATTGTTGAATAGCATGCCATACAATGATCAAGAGATGTTGTTATGTTTTCCACATCCTCATCTGATCAAATATAGCATTTCATTGTCATGTTATGAGATCCACCATTGAGGAGGGAAGGGAGATATCTGGAATTCTCCAAGGGTTTATGTGACCAACCGTAGGAAATATTTTCGAGATGTAATATTATAGATCATTTATCTTTTCAAATGTTATTTAATTATTTATTTTAATAATTATTTATATCATGGAACATATTTCCAATGAGCAAGGAGTCTAAACTACCCACACCTGTAACGACCCAAACATTTATAGATGGAATTTATCCCTTGTTATGGTAATTTCATATAAAATAAGTCACATAAAATAGATTACAAACCATAATAAAATATTTATAAATTGAGAATTAATGAAATATATATGTGTTTCAATATGTTAAGGATCCAATACTGATGCAATACTAACATGACATTGGGAATTGTAATATTGCTCTTATGAATAATAAACTAGCCAAATTAATAGTATCTACTCCAATGAAAGTATAAATAAAAATTAATCATATAATAATTTAATGAATGATATAATTATCTCATAGTAAAAGTAAATAGTTATTTTATGAAAATAATATTTATGTGTTAGTATTTTTGTATGTCATAAATATATTATTTAAATTTTATTATTAATTTAAAAATTTTGAAAAAAATTATTATCCTAAACTTTATTTATAAAGTAATATTTTTAAGTATTATGATTTTGAGATATTTTTATGATACCTTAAGTAATTTGTCAAAGTGTTATGATATCTGATATAATTTTAAAATAAGTATTTTCTAATTAGATGATGATATTAATAAAAAAAATTAAATTAATCATATTTATAAAATTAATTTCATAAAATGGAATTCATTTTTTAATTCTACACGTTGAAAAATTATTAGGGTGAATTTTTGGGATTTTTCTAAAATACTTGATTTTTTTATGATTAGTAAAATAAGAAAATTATTCAAAAAAGCTAAATAGATGAAGTTTTTAGTCATTTTTGATTTTAGGCTTATTTGAGCACCTTAATATTGAACCATCCTTCAATATTTTAAAATATCTGGAGATAATTCTCAAACTCTTCATAGTCATCAGCCAAAATAATAAACTAATGAATATAATTATGAGAATACATAACTCTCTTCCACTATAAATATCACCCATCACTGACTCTTCTACTCACAAGTCTCATGATTTTTGACTTGAACAAAATCTACCCAATACTCCACCCTACCCCTTATTCACGTCTAGGAGCTCTTTTTCTCATCAAAATACCAAAACTTATTCCCTATGGAGGTTCTCAAAGAGGATAAATCCAAGAGGTAAATTCGTATTTCATATCTTTGAATTTCGTTTCAAGTTCTTTTCAATTTATTCTCTCCTCACCCACCCTCATAAAAATGTAATTATAACTCCAATGGCATAAATATACTATAATTATATCATGTTAATGATAGATAAGTCATTAAACACTTCCCTCTCTCTCTCTTTTAATTTAAAACTGAAATCATTTCCCATGATATGTCAATCTACCGCCATTATGGAAGATGCACCTTAATTTTATTTTAATGCCTTAAAGGCTCTTAAAAGGCATTAAATGTTTATAAAATATTATAAATATTATTTTTTAACACTTTTTATTTTCTGGATGTACCATTTATACATAATACTAAATGATAAAACTTAATGAGTTTGTTGTGATTGAAAAACATTAAAAATTTAACCTTAAACGACCATCATTATCTTTTATATAATGATTCGTCCTCATAACATATAAAAAAATTATTTCTAAAATGATTTAAACATTTGTAATATCATAAAGAAATATAGTAACAATTCTATATATTTATCCAAATTTTACATGAACTTCCATTCATGTATACAAGCAAACCAATCATGAAACCCACAAAAATGAATGCTCTCGAACGATGAAATTAAACTCTATAACATATTGAAAATAACATAAATGAATTTAATAAAACCATAATGAATAAAATTCATGTATAAAAGGTTTTTTATTTGTTAATTAATGAATCTAATGTAATTATATACAATATTAATGTGAAGAAATCATTCAGACATAAGGTAAGAGGAATTCTCCAACCCAACTCTCTTTTTTTGGGGTTTCCCTCTTTAGATGATTTTTCCATATGGATATTCCTTAAATATAATTTTTTCATATTTATATTACATTTTTAAGGATATAATGATTTTAGACATGATTTTATGAAAATGAAAATGTTTTCCAAAAGAACTATTCTTTCAAAAAAACAAACTGTTTACTTATCGAGATAGTTTTTTCTACACTCAAGGTTGATGAATCTTATATAATATATGTTAATACCACATTCATTTGGGAACCAAATTTTTATGAATTTATGATTTATTAAATTAAACCCTTTTCTTTTCCATGGGATATTTCATTCCTAATATTTATATATGTTTTATATTGCATGCATGATAATGTAAATGGTAGGATGTGATGGGTGAGCTAGGTATTATATAGTTTAATGTGAATATTATGATGTGTCAAGTGAACCTAGAATAATATAGATCCTTATTGGATTGGGAAATGTGATCTATCTCATGATAAAAGGGAAATATTCACGACCATGATGCAAGCTTTGTTCACAACTATGTGTGGTTGTTGACCACTAAGACATGATGTTTCATTTTTTTCATTACCACATTCCATTACTTTATCTAATGATTAATTTAATTATTATGATGATGAGGTTATAATTATTCCCAAACCATGTAATATTGTTTCATTTTGTTATCTATCCTCTTACTAGTAATTTATCTCTCCCATTTATTTGATGTATATCCTCAATCGATTACTTGTAATAATTAGAACACGAGCTCCATTAAGAATCTAAAGGAGAATGAATTAAATAAATGTTTATGTCTTATTTAGTAAATATTCTATATTATCCTTATATTCCTAAGAAACTAAACCCTAGAATCCTATTCATGCAATTAATTTATGTTTATTATTTGTTAAAATCATGTAATATTAATATATGAAAGAAGTGGGGTCTTAATAGATGGTATCAAAGCACTATTTAGTTAATTTAGGAATTGGAATTAAATAACCTTTTTGAAAACCCTTAGTATGATACTAAGTATATGTAATCTGATATTAATATTTTTAAACATATTCATCCCATATGATAATCATTTAGAATTAATTTCCCAAAGTTATAAATTATTGATGAATTTTTGAATTATGTTTTGTTATAAATATTTATATTTTAGAAAATTATGGGAACTATGAGGAACATGTCCAACAAACCATGTGAGGGACAAAGTAGCGATTTCTATAATGACATCTCCAATTGTTAGGGAGGTGGAGTTTAAAATTTTGTGGTGATGCTTACCCAACTATCTCTCGTTATAAACAATAACTTGAATAATGTGGAAGATCTGATATCACATATGAGGGAGAAAATATATATCAAGTCTTTTATGAAGCAAAGAACACCAACGTTTAGTGGATATTCTGATCCACTAGTCATAGAAATGTGGTTAAAATCTATGTAGAAGATATTTTAAATTCTAAACCATTATTAGATGAATAAGGTAACTCTGGTTGTTTACCGTTTAAAGGGATAATTTGATAAATGTCAGGAATTGATGGAGAACACCAAGATAAAGGATGAAATTGAAGAGAAAAAGTCTGAATATTTTATAATAATGTCACATACCCTAATTTCCCTCAAACTCTTTGAAAAAAATGGAGAGATAATTCATCGAGTTAAATAAAAAAGAAGAAGAAAATATTAGGCATATGATCCAAATTTCACAAGTATTGAATGTTATGCCTCGGGTTTTGTTATCAATAATGATAGTAAAGTTGATAGATTCTTTATTTTTTTTAAACAACAGCATCGGAAATCCATAGAAATTAGATACTTTAAGGGTTATAATGAATTTGTTTGATGTGATCTCAATGTGGATGTGGGGTTGGTAAAATGGTCCCACAACTATTGTGATAAGAAACAATAGATGGTGTTTCATGACAAAGGATATTTTTAGAAAGGTGGAAAGAAAAATCAACCACCCAAATGTAAAAGTTTTTGGAATAAGCATCAAGGAAAATACCTTATGGGATGGAAAAATGATTCATTTGTGGGATATAATTCCACCATGATCATGAATTTTGAAAATACATTAGGATGCAGGAAAATGTGGTGGAGTAAAGGAGAGAACCACCCATGGTATAATTCTATAACTATATGAAGAAATGGAATTATACAAGATAATTCACTAATCCTCAAGTCCGTAAGGGTAAATAGAATCTATAGATACTAAATTAAATGGGTAAATTCAAGGATTATTCCATCACTAATGTTGAAGTGGAAAAAATGTCATACAAGGTACACTTCCTATTCACTCAAGAATGGAAAACCTCTTCTTTGATTCTTGTAATATGCATTCCTTTATATCATGAATGTTTTCTAGAATTATTGAATTAAATCTGTAAAACATTGAAGTATAATAATCTGTAAAAACACCAAGTGGTGAAATCATTATAACCCAAGTGTTGGACTCCACACATTTTGATGTATGCGGTTGTGATTATTCAACTTAATCTCATTACAGTTACCATTGAGGAATTTGACTCTCTAATGGGTATAAGTTCTCACTCATTATATAGTGCACCTATAAACTATTGGGAAAAGGATTTATCTTTTAAAATTTAAATTGATCCCATGATCCTCTATAAATTCTAAAATGAAAATGAATCAACTTTGGAAAATCCTTCAAGATTTTGGGTTTTCATTCCCTATAAAGAATCATACCTTATTCAAATGGTTTAGTGAAAGTAAGTTGTCAACCTAGAATAAGTGGGTGTTGTGATGGAATACAGTGATGTATTTCATAAAGAGATACCCATAATTACCTTGAATCATGAGTTATTGTTCATAATAGAACTCATACCCAGATCCACTCATATCATAAAGTGTCTCTATAGGATGGATCCTATCAAACTGGAGGAGTCAAAGAAGTGGTTGTAAGGGAATTTGGGAAAAGTATTGGTATGCACAATTGCATTAACTTGTGGTGTGCTAGGGATCTTTTATCCAGAATAAGGATGGATAAATGTGGTTTTGTATTGATTATCGAGAACTCAACAAGATCGCCATAAATAAATTTTATCCTTTTCCAAGGATTTATGACTGGTTCGATCGACAACGAGGAGCTCATTACTTATCATAGGTGGATATCTATTTTGGATAGTCATCATCTGAATGTGAAGAAGGGAGATATTTAGATGACTAACTTCTGCGAAAGTTATGGGAACTATGATTTTATGGTGATTCCCTTTGTTCTTAGTAAATCCATTGAAATATTAAGGGATTTGATTAATAGAGTCTTTAGGAATTACCTAGAAAAATTTGTGGTAGTGTTTATCGATGAAATTATCAGAAACTCCAATATATAGGAGGAACAGTGAGAAAAACTAAGGGTCATGTTTGAGACAATGTGTATGGATAAATTTTTGGTCGTGTTCATAAATTTTTACTTTTTGATGTTTTAAGTCACATTCTTGGGAAATGTGGTTCCCATGTGAGGTAATTTTTGTGGACCATTGGACCCTCTATTATCATATAAATTCATTGTTTTTTTGGGATTAGAGGAGTACTACTAGAATTTTGTGAGAAAGTTCTCATGATTTTCAAGACCTATAACTATGTTAACAAGGAATGGGGTAATGTTTATCTAGATATAATAATGTTAGGAAAGCATTAAGGAGCTAAAGAGATGACATAACAACGCACCTGTACTCATATTACAAAAGAGTGTAGAATATTTTTCTGTATAAATTGATGCTTATAAGAAATATTTGGATTATAAACTCATGAAAAATAATAATGTGATAGTCTGTGCCTCATGGTAGTTGATGATCTAAGAGAAGAACTACCCAATGCTTGATCTTGTGTTAGCAGTTGTGATTTGTTCATTGAAAATCTAGTGGCACTACCTCTATAGTGATACGTGTGACATATATACCAATCAAAAGAGAAAAGAGTATATATTAAAAAAAATTACCTCAAAATTCATCAATGGATATGATTAGAGATGATCAAAGACTATGATTTCCAAATTCAGTCTCATCCCAACAAGGAGAACAAGGTAGATAATGCTTGAATAAAAAAATAACTAGTTAGTCGATATATGTTGTAGACTAAGAAATATCCAATATTCATGGAAATTAAATGAATGGATTTAAAAATCATAATTGAAGGTTATAAATCCAAAATTTCCCAAATGATTTCCCAACCATCAATCCCTGAAATGATTAAGGAGACACAAAGTGATGATCCTGAGTTACAAAAGAAGGTGAATGTTGTAAATCAAGGAAAACTATAAGATTTACATATCATTGATGATGGTGAGATTTAGTTAAGAATAAGGCTCTATATTATTTATTCACTTAAAATAAAGAATTATTTATTGGACAACTCACATAGCTCAATATTCTATATAAATATTAGGAGTACTGAGATGTATTTCCATATTCAAGAACACTTCTAGTGGGAAAACAAGGATAAAGAGATTTCTATGTATATCACAAGGTTCTTGATATGTTAGAAGGATAAATAGGGGAAAAGGTCCAAATGAATGTTAAAACCATTTTCTTATACCCATGTAGAAATTGTATAATGTCAATATATTCTTTTTCTTGAGTCTCTAGAAGATATCCAAAGGAAATAATGTGATATGGGTTCTGGTGGATTGACTCCCAATGACTGCCCACATTATTTATATTTTGGAAGATCTCTCACTCAAAAAACATGATAATATATATGAGAAATAAGTTGTTATATTTAAAGTAGTCCCTCTCTTGATTTCCTCTAATCATAATCATAGGTTCACATCAATATTATTTATGATTCTTCAACATGAATTATGTATTGAGTAAAATTATAGCATGTCCTATCACCCCCAAATGGATGGCCAATCTAAACGGACTATTCAGATACTCTAAGATATGATATGATCCTACTATTTATAATTAAACTGATGATAGGATCAGAATATCCCATTGGTTGAGATCCCAAATATCAATATCTTTTATTCGAGTATTCGGATGACTCTTTATGAATCTCTTTATGGAAATTGATGTATAACTCTAACAAATTGGGATGAATTTGGTGAAATAAAGCTACGTGGACCTGATCTTATGAAAGATATTAAAGAGAAGGTTCAAGACATCCAACAACACATCACAACTTCCGAGGTCTTGAAAAAGAGCTATGTAGACGACCATCAAAGATACTTAGGTTTTGGCATTAGAGAAAAATTCTTCCTTCAAATATCACCACAGAAGATATTTATGTGGTTTGGAATGAAAGGAAATCTAAGACCATGTTACATTGGCCCCTTTGAGATCCTTTATTTTATAGGTTTTGTGGTCCATCATATTGCACTTCCACAAAATATGGATCATGTTCATGATGTGTTTCACAAATCACTCCAAGTAAATACATTCCAGATCAATCACATGTAATGAAATCATAGGTGTTATATCTAGAAGATGATATCTCTTATGAGGAGTAGCCAGTAATGATTTGGGACATGAGTGATAAGTTTCTATACAATAATACAAACCAACTTTTCAAAGTGTTATGGAAGTACCCTATGTATGAATAAGAAACTAGGTAACATTAGGAGGCAATAAAGGAAACATATGCCATCATATTTATGTAAAATGAAATTTCGAGGGAGAAATTGTAGAAGGGGGAGATTGTAACTATAAAAACGTTTATCAATATAATTTATCCATTCTCATAGTCGGGTCAAATAGTATAAACCACATTAAATAACTTATAGACCATAATAAAAACATTATAAATGAATAAATAATGACAAATAGTATTATTTCTAGAAGTTAAAGATCCAATACTAGTGAAATAGTAATATGTAATTAACAATAGTAATATAAACAGTGTGAATATTAAACAAGTCCATAGAATAAAATACTCACCCATGAAAGTAAAAATAAAATTTATGAATCTTATAAAAGAATGTATGATATAATTATATCACAGCCTATGTAAATAAATGTTTTAAAAATCATTAACTATGTGTTTGTGATTTTGTAAGTCATAAATTTTTAATTTCAATTTAATGATTTATTTAATAATTTAAAATAGAAATTATATTCATAAAATGTATTCATAAATTAATATTTTGATGTTTTTGATTTGAAGAAAAATTTAGAAGAAATTGATTATTTTTTCAACGTGCTATAAAATTTGTTATAATATTAATATATGTATTTTCTGAGTAAAAGATTGTTTTAATTAATAATTTAATTTCATTAATATATGAAAATATTATCATAAAATATAGTTCATTTTTTAATTATACACTTAGAAAATGGTTTGGTTAATTTTTTGTTTTTTTTCTTAAAATACATTACTTTTTTATGAAAAATATAATACAATAATTTTTATATAAGAAAAATTCATTAATTTTGGAGTCATTGTTGATTTAAGGCTGATGTGAGAACCATAATCTCGAAAAATAATTTATTATTTTAGTATATTTAGAGATAATACTCAATAAATTCATTTTCATGAGCCAAAATAATAAACAAATGAATATAATAATGAGAAAGAACCCCTCTAATCCACTATAAGTACAAACCCTCACCCCCTATTCTCCTCACACCTCTCAAGATTTGATTCATTACAAAATTCCACCCAATACTCTTACCAATAACCTTTTCCACATCTAGGTGCTCTTGGTAACATCAAAATACCATAACCTTTTACTTATGGATGTTCTCAAGCATGATTAATTCAAGAGGTAAATTCCACTTTCTTTTCTTTTAATTAATTTTCATGTTCTTTTATTTTTTTCTCTCCTCACCTCCTGAAAGTGTAGCTGATTGTTGCCTATCAACCATTCAATGTTTCAGTGCACTGCTAATGTGTATAGGAGCACTCGAGTTGAATCCTCAGTGATGATACTTTTTATAATCTATTATTTTTATTGATTGTATTTTGATTGGGGTTTTTTGCAGAACGTATGAAATAATTAATGGATGATGTTTGATTTAACAAATTGATAATCAATGAGGTGAGTTCATTATTGAGGATTTAATCTTATGATATCTTTGAACTTTTCTATATATTTCATTAAATTAATACCCACTTCACAAGATGTTCATGATTGGAATCCCTAAGTGTTAAGGATTTAATCCAAGACATAACATAACTTAGGGTTATAATCATAATCATTACTCTTTTAAGGTAGTGTATTTGTGGTTACAATAATCCATGGAATCCACATATTAAAAAAACATGTCATTAATCCATGACATATAAAGTTCAATATACACAATATTTACTTAAGGAATACTTATCGAGAAAAAGCGCTCAATCACTTAATTTCCCAAAATAATAACTCACACCAATGGTATATTACTCAACCATTTAAATTATTATTAATCCAGTTAAATATTTTTAAGGTGATGATTTATAAATAAAGTGAAATGAACGTGGTAAGAAAAGAGTAGTGTGTTGAACACACATACGATCATTGAAGAGAGTTAAAAGAACATTCTATTAAATGAGGAATCCAAAGAAGGGAATGGGTTTTAAATTGATTTAAACTATTTTAAGAGCATTTATATTAAAATATATAATGTGTAAGAGAATAATATATACTAAATAATAAACTTTCATTAAAACAGAATTACAAAAACCAAGAGTTACACTATTACAAAATAACAACTACACAAATGTAAATGAAAAGAAGCAAGGAGGAATGGTTTCTCAAGTAAAAACATGAATATGGAAGATCCACCCAAGCCGTTGATAGAGCCTAGGTCTTTACAACCTATCATCCTTTTCTCTGAAATGCAATCCTTTGGAATGAAGAGGAGTGGGATGTATTTATAGCCCAATGCGGTGGGTTGTTTGCATTCCAAAACTACCTCTCCACTTACATCGTGAATTTGTTAAATTAGACAACCGACTCCCGAGATATACTCCTGTAAAAAAATTTATATATTTATCTCCTCTGTCTACTCTGAAAATTTGGCGGCCATTGGAATTATGGAGAAAATGTTATGTCGGTATGATTATGGGATTTTAATATGTTCATTTCAATGAAATATTTTTAAAGGCCAAAATTTGATTGGATTTGTGAATAAGAAGATGCCCTCAAATATGAACACCTTCTTTAAAAAAGACTTTTTTTATATCATCCCTTTCACACTATATAATATCATTTCTAAAGGATGTCTCTATGAGGATAAAAATCAATAATCGTGTGATAATTTCATTTCTCGAAGAGAATGGTGTGTTGAGTTTAAATTCATCAGTTGGGCCCCTTTTATTGGGATTTGGGCCTTGATATTTTTATCCAAGATAAATTGATTTTTCCAAAGACCATTGGATAAGAATTCATTGATTTTGACAGTCACGACCTGTCCCCCGAGGCCCATCTCGTGACTACCCGAAGCCCGCCTTCCATAGGCTAGGGTCTAGCGACAAGTACCAAAGGCGTAATTACCTAAATAAAGGAAGGAATTACCTATAAAACCTTGAAACACACACAACAGAGAACACATATGGATATAAAACACTATGTAATGTATATATCAAAATATTTTTATAATGTAAAAGCTGTGGAAATACATGCCCAACTATAAAATAGAAGGAACTAGAAGTACTATTACAATTGAAGAAAGGAAAAATAGCTACTGGGTTGCCCTTCGGGATCCCTAATTGAATGGTAGGTACAGATAGCCTCTTCAGAACTCCATGTCATTCAGTCTCCTTAGTGTACCGAATCATCGTAAGCTCCACCTCTCGGTACTGTCCAGTCCTGGTACTCTCATCCCCAGTCAGCACTGTCAGTCATCTGCATCCAACACAACAAGGTGTCGGCATAGCCTGTGTAGGGGTGAGTATAACGATACTCAGTAGGGACCTAGAGGCCCTCAAGGTCTCAAAAATACACCAAGGATAAATCACAATGTAATGACTCAACATATAACCTTATATAGGTTTATTCCCATACATATACCTAGGTTATTAAGTAATCTATCTTTATCATGAGGAAAACACAAAAGTACTAACTCAACTTAATCCATGATTTGTATTATAGGGTTAAAATCTAGTATCATCCCCAACACATTATCAAAACCTCGGCTGCTAGAGAACACATCCTCTATCAAGTATAGTTGGCCTCCCGCGTCACACAGAGGTTCTTCCCACTGACCCTGGACTGCTGAGGTACTCCTCTTGTTGAGTATTGTGGGTCCGATGCATCACACAGAGGCACTCCCCACCGCGGGTCTGCTGCCACACCCAGGCGCTCCCCCTCGTAGCCTGCTGAGGTACTCGTCCTGTCGAGTACTATGGTTTTATCGTGTCACCAATAATTCTCCTCCACCGTGGGTCTGCCACCATATCCAGGCGCTCCCCACTGTTCTATTATAGTCTCTCCGAGTAAAACGTTCATCAGTCATCAGGTCTCAGCTAGCTAATAGGTCTCTGCACTCTGCTCGCTCATCACTGGAAGGATCTGATCCATGAGCTACTGGTCGATACTTCGACTGTTACGAAGTCCAATGAAAAAGTATCTCAAAGGTCTTCCATTATCATAGGGGTCTCAATGCAATAGGTGGCACGTCAATAAGATGCTCGGTCTGTGGATTAATAGTCTTTTAGTCTCTGGGGCCCGGTTGGATTCATGAATGATCCATCGTGAACATATCTCAACTATACCCCAAACTCTAGTGGGGTATACTCCAAGGTTCCTTCATTCATCAAGATTACCAGGGCAACTGACGGTTTGTCAAACGGGAATCTGGTACCAATGATATGGACAAAAGAAAGTAAAGGGTCATAGTGGGCCCGATTCTAGTCTGACCTGGTCGGACCAACTCAGCCTGACCCTGTCTGGGCCAACCTGGTTTGGGTTGACCCAGCCGGACCAAGTGGGTCAGGCCCAACACATTGGGCAGGCCAATGCTTTAGGTTCGGCTTAGCCCACTAGGCCCCGCCCATCAGGTCGCGAGGGGTCGCGGAGGGCCACGAGGGTGTGGACAGGTCACGAGGGCGTAGATCAGGAGCAGGTCGATGTGAGCGTGGATCATCCCGGAGGGCACCATGAGGTGCTGGTTCGGATGGGGCACAACGAGGGCACGATCCAGTTTGGCCGAGGCGGCTTGGGAGGGATTCGTGAGGCCGGTTCGGCCCAGAGGGTCATGCGGCACGGCTCCGGGCGACTCGACCTAGGTCTAGGGTGGCCTAGAAGGAGCTAGTTCGGATGGGGCCTCATGAAGCCAGCGGGCCGGGGTGTGGCACAGTCGGGGCCGATTTGGCCTGTGGGGGCCCGATTCCAGCATGCCGGCGAGGACGAGGTGGCTGGCGTCCATGCAGGGCCGAAGGGAGGCGTGGTTCTGCCCAAGGTGGTGGAGCCGGTTTGGCCAGATCACTAGAGTGTCGTGGGGGCGACACGGGTTGCGGAGGCTGTAGGTAGCACTGTCATTGCAGTCATCGTACACATCGCCTTCTACGCTATTATCGCCTTCTTCTATTTCAAATAACACTGAAAATCAACAGAAGGGTTAAAGAAAGGACGTGCCTTGTTAGTTTGGCTAGAACTCTCTGCATTAGGGTGGTAGAATGAGGTTTACCATGAACATAAAAAAGAATGGGCACGGAAGATATTTTCAATTCCCATAATCCCTCATTAATTTCTATTCCCGACCCCACAAAAGAAATAGAGGGGGGGAAATGGGATGTGTTAATAAAATAATGAATAAACCCCTACCCTATTATTTGTTCTTCGATGTTGGTCAAATAAGGCAGACGTTGATTCTTTTAAAGGAACACATCCTACCTCGAAAGCGGTTCCGAGGAAGAAAGTAGTAGTCGTGGTCGTTCTTCGTAGTCTAAGGCATTCCTCGTCGGCGTTCATCATCGGTGGAGCGTTCTTCATTGGGAGATTTCTCCCAAGTTCCTCCTATCCCCAATCATCATTTTCCATCCAAATGAAATGGTAGCCGAAGATAATTGATAAAAATATCTTATTAAGTTTTTTGAACCAATTTCAAATTAGCCTAATTAATCACCTTAGTTGGAAAGATAAATAAGGGTGTATTGGTAGGATTAAATTAATAGAGGTGGTGGAACCATTAATTTTATAGGAGGCCAAGAAGCTCTCCCTCATTAATGTGGGGATATGATAGGTTTTACTCTCCCACCATTATTTGGGGGGTCAGGTTGTCACCGCATGCAAATTCGGATTGGGAGGTTTAGGACTCCGGTGGTCCCCACCACCATAACCTCTCATGGTAGGATACGGTGGGGTAGTCCCCAACTAAAATATCAACATGGAAGTTAAATCAGATAATATAAAATAAAACATGTGGTTATTTTATTTTATTATTTCCATGAAAACCCCAAAAACTAACATTCACCCTCGACCGACGGTCGTCGAGGTGAGAGTCTACTTAACATAATATCGGCGCTGCGAGTTCAACGGTGCCCTCAGATTTTAATTCTGAACACCGGTTCAAAAGTTATAAAAACATTCTCATATGATTACTAAATTTACCCAAACAAAACTTCAGAAATTGATTCTGGGCACACCGGGCCTAAGAATCAAGCACCGTAAAAATTCACAAACTCGTAAAATTGACATTTATTTTAATAAAATTACATAGAAATTCCAGGTCATTACATTCTCCGCATATCAATCTTTGAGCCCCCATAATCAACAACTCAAACTATGGGAACATGTGGGGGTACTGAGCACGCATTTGAGCCTCTCGCTCACAGGCACTCTCTTGGTGATTCCCATGCTACCAGCGAACGCACACCAGAGGTATCGACTGTCCACAATGTACCTGCTTCTATCGATCCTCAAAATCTACTGGAACCTATGTAAAATTTTCCTCATTGTCGATATCCATCTCACCATGGTCGATTATGTGGGAAGGGTCATGCATTTATCTCCTCTGCTGGGATACGTGGAAGGCGTCATGCACCCGGTGCAATTGAGGTGGAAGACATAAGAGGTAAACCACCTAACCATCTCTGATGAGTACCGGAAAAGGTTCTCTGAATCTTGGAGATAACTTGCCACCTTGGTCAAATCTATGTAGATATTGTCAATGTGATACCCGTAGAAAGACGTGGTCGTCATCCACAAACTCCAGAGGTCTCTATCTAAACAAATAATATGACTTTCCCTGCTCTGTGTAGTCTTCATCTTCTCCTGGATGATCAACACCTTCCTTGTGGTATCCAATATCATCTCTGGTCCCACTAGTGCTGACTCCCCTAGATTAGTCCAGCACTATGGTGATCTACAAGGTCGCCCATATAACACCTAAAAAGGTGCCATCCCATTGGTGGATTGATAGCTGTTGTTGTACATAAACTCCACCAAAGGCAAGTGATCTTCCCAGCTGCAACCAATGTTGAGGACACAAGCACGCAGCATGTCCTCGAGTGTCTAAATGGTTCGCTCAGTCTGACCATCTATCTTAGGATGGAAGGAAGTGCTCAAATGAAGCTACATCCCAAAAGCCTCATGCAACCCCTTCCATAGTAGGGAAGTAAAATGTGTGTCACGATCGCAAAAAATCATCGAAGGTACTCCATGTAGCCACACAATATCATGCACATTGAGGCGTCATATTCTCTCTACGTACCCCTGCTCATTGATCAGTAAGAAGTGGACCAACTTGGTGAGTCGATCAACGATCACCCAGATAGTGTCATGACCCATGGATGTACGTGGAATTCCTGCCATGAATTCCTTGGATATCCCATCCCACTTCCACTCTTGGACCTCTAAAGGTTGAACCAAGACTACTGGTACCTTGTGCTCCGCCTTCACTTGATGACAAGATAGGAACCGATAGACAAACTCTAAAACTGCCTTCTTCATTCCCGGCCACCCATGCAATCAATGAAGGTTCTGGTAACTCTTCACCACTCTTATATGTACCGCTAGATGTAATTTTTGGAACTCCCTCAACACTTCCTCCTAAAGGGACATCGATACTACAGTACGTCCTCTAAAGAGGATGACATGCTCCCCACCTTTAGAAAATTCATCAGGTTCTTATCCTGTGGATATCTGATCACGTACTATCTCACTGTCGTCATCCCCATGTTTCACCACCTTGACTTGTTGAAGAAGTCAGGGAGTGACTATAAGAGAATGAAGAAAATTTGTTCTGTCTCTATCCACAAAAGATATCTGCAAAGCGGCCAGCTGATTCATCGCCTCACCTAGCAGTTGTATACCAGATCTTCTAGTTAGTGCATCTACAACAACGTTCCCCATCCAAGGAGTATAGACTATCTCAAATTCATAGTCCTGGAGTAACTCAAACCAACATCGATATCTCAGGTTCAGGTCCCTCTCAGAGAAGATATGCCTAAGACTCTTGTGATTCAAATACATGATAAAACGCTCAACCATCAGATAGTGTCGCCACATCTTCAAGGCGAAGAAAACTGTTGCTATCTCTAGGTCATGGGTAGCATAGTATTGCTTATGATGTCTTAGTTGTTGAGAGACACATGCAATAACTGCTCGCTCCTACATTAGGAATCATCTGAGTCCAGTCCCTAATGTGTCATAGTAGACAACGTACTATATGCCTTCTTATAAAATCCTCATGATTGGGGCACTAGTGATCCTCTACCTCTGCTCTTGAAAGCTCTACTGGCATCTCTTAGACCACACAAAGGGTTTTCCCTTTTTTGTCATGGTAGATATTGGTGCCGAAACTCTAGAGAAGTCTGGTACAAACCTCTGGTAATAACCAGCCAAACCCAGGAAACATCGTACATTTGTCACACTCTTGGGTGGCTCCCAAGCAAGTACCCCATCAATCTTCGCTGGATCCATTGCAACTCCAGCATCTGAGAGGACATGTCCCAGAATTTGAACCTCTCGTATCTAGAACTGTCACTTAGAGAGAGTAACATAAAGTCGGTGCTCTTGGAGAGTGTCTCGTACTACCCTCAAATGATTGACATGCTTCTCCTCGGTAGTCGAGTGGATCAAAATATCGTCGATGAAGACTACTAAAAAGAGATCGAGGTATGGTTGAAAGATCCTATTAATGAGCCCCATGAACACCGTTGGAGAATTGGTTACACTTAATGGCATATCCAAGAACTCATAATGGCCATACTGACATCTGAAGGTTGTCTTATGCACATCAACATCTCGTACTTTGAGCTGGTGATAACCTAATCTGAGGTTTATCTTCGAGAACCATCTTGATCCCTTCAGCTAATCAAAGGGGTCTTTAATAATCCAGAGTGGGTTCTTGTTCTTCACGGTCACCTGGTTTAGGCACAGATAGTCTACACGAAACCCCAAGCTCCCATCAACCTTCTTGGAGAACTGAATCCGGACTGCTGAGGGAGAAACACTGGGCCAGATTAATCCCTTCCCCTATAAGTCCTTTAGCTATACCTGCATCTCGTGAAGCTCTGCAGGAGCCATCCAATATGCTGGAATAGATATTGGTGTCTTCCTAGGTTATAAATCAATGTATGTATACCTCTCGGGGAGGGGGTAGTTCTGTAACATCATCAGGTAAGACATCTGCATACTAGACCAGCAATATAGGATAGCTTGGACTATCCACATCAACTGCTCCGAGGGTAAGGCTAACCAACTGATGACTCATTAGCTGCACCCTCCTCTGGGTAAGGCCATCATGTTCTACAAAGGAAACATTCTCACCGGTGAAGTTAAACCTAGTCTAATTAGTGCGGACACCCTACACGTTGTGCCTAATAAAATCAATCTGAATACAGACTGTAGATAACCAGTCCATACCCAAGATGGCGTCGTAGGGCCTCGATGCCACTACTAGGAGATCTCAACTGATGCTCTCAACTCCTAGAGTAAGCTCACACTGCTTTCACCAGTGCATAATCATTGAATCTGCTCCTGTTGGAGTCCTTACCTGTATGTATCGAGCCAACAGCTCTGTCAGACTCTCCATTCTACGAAATGGGGCAGTGGAAATGAAAGAGTTACTGAAACATGTGTCTATATGTACTGCAGCTATGGTGGAGTAGACACAGATAAAACCTCAAATCATTTATAGAGTGCCATGATCATATGCCTCAGTTTCCTAAAGTTGAGCTCCTCCTTGTACACATTCTCCTTGTGGTTGGGGTGGTCCTCTTGATGGTGGTGGCGGTAACACCTCAAATCGTCTTCCATTACAAGCTGTGCGGCCTACTCCTTTTCCACATTCGCCTGCTCCCTTTGGACCTCCTTGATCAAATCTACATCTCTTCTTGGTTTTTCCATTGTCCATCTTCTGATCATCTGAATGGCAGGTCAGGCAGTCACGAGCCATGTGACTCTACCCACTGCATGCGTAACACTGCATGTTCTTGGCATGTTTGTATCTGCTTTGGGTACCCCACACAACCAATCATGAGTCATGCAGTCGTCCACCTTTAGCTTGGCTCCTCTTGGATTTCTGTGACATCTTTCTGCCGCTAGCTGTAGGAGACTCCTCTACGTGTCGACTGGTGGTGGATCTCACCACGAGAGACTACTCATCAAGGAAACTCTCCACTAGGAGGGCTCTCACTAACATCAATGCCTGCGTTGGAATGATGAGTGAGATCATCGAATCCATGATCTCCAACATGAATCGTTGATCGAAGTTCTGTACACTGAAGAATGGGTCTCACACCATATCGGTGGAGTAGCGTGAGAGATTTGTTAACCTCGCTGGGTACTTAGCTACAGTCATGGTGTCATACTATAGATGAAGTATCTCTAGAGTGTGCACTACTCGAAGAGTCACTGGAAAAAAATCTTCTCAGAACAGGCTCTCGAAGTCGGACCAGAGATGCATCACCTCATTGTGGACCTGGAGCATCATGCTCCATCATCTTCCCACTGCTGCATGTAGAATTCTAGAAGGCAGAATCACCATTAGTTCGGATGGTGTCCCTACCAATTAGAAAACTCTCACCACAGCCTCCAGCCAATCCTCAGCTGCCTGTGGGTCCATCTCTCCCCTAAACCTAGGTGGCCTCTGGCGCTAGAACTTGTTCCATGCTCTCAAGTGGCGTGAAACATCTGCTACTGGGGATGGTGGCATTGGTGGCCCAATGGGGAGTGGTACCACTGGTACCACTGGTGCCACCACTTGAGGCTATATGTTGATTATCATAGACTTAACCAAGTTACAATACAGAATAGATATCCACTCCCACAAATTGGTGATTTGTTCGACTAGTTGAGGAGAGCCCAATGGTTCTCCAAGATCAACCTGTGGTTGGGATATCATAAATTGTGAGTGAGGAAGGATGATATTCCTAAAACAGCTTTCAGAAGTAGATATGTCCATTATAAATATGTGGTTATGCTCTTTGGTCTAAACAAATGTGCCAGTGGTGTTTATGGCATTGATGAATCGTATATTTCATAGATATCTAGATTCATTTGTGGTGGTGTTTGTGGATGATATTATGGTGTATTCAAAGACAAGGGTGGATCATGAGGAGCACTTGGAGATAGTTATAAGGTTATTGAGTGTGACTTTTGGATTCGGGAAGTTATTTTTCTTGGCCATGTGATATCTGAAAGAGGTGTTTCAGTGGATCCATAAAATATAGAGGCTGTTATCTCATAGAAACCGCCAAAGAATGTGTTTGAGATATGAAGTTTTCTTGGACTAGCTGGGTATTATCAGCGTTTTGTTCGTGATTTTTCATGTTTTTCTTCTCCAATGACATCTTTGACAAGAAAGAATGTACCATTCCAGTGGAATGAACAGTGTCAGCATTGTTTCGAATAGCTAATGGGTCGCCTAACATCAGTACCAATCTTGGTTTTTCCATAACCAGGAAAAGGGTACGTGGTGTATTGTGATGCATCAGGATCAGGGTTGGGGTGAATTCTCATACAAGGGAATCATGTGGTTGTGTATTGCTCACAAAAGTTGAGAGTGCATGAGAAGAACTACACAACTCATGATTTGAAGTTGGAAGCAGTTGTCCATTATTTGAAAGTATAGAATCATTATCTCTTCGGTGAGAAATTCACGGTATATACAGATCATAAGAGCTTGATGCACATTTTCCCAAAAAGGTATTTGAACCTGAGGAAAAAAATATGGATGGAATATCTCCAGATGTTTGAATATGAATTAATGTACACACCGTGTAAGGGAAATTTTTTGGCGGATGCATTAAGTAGAAAATCACATGCTCAGGTTGTAAAACAGGCATCAAACAAGTGGCAGTTGATGTCTGTTATAGCTGATATGTGGTTGTAATGTGAAGACCAGAGTGATAGAGCGGTCTTCTTTCCAGTTTTTTTGATTCATTACATGGTTTTCTTGGATAAATAGGCACAAATATCCAATTCTAAGTGTGGGACCATGGGGTGGAGACTCAATGGTGGGGAGACCATTGAGGGTTAGAAACTGAATAGAGATTCAGTTTTGTGTTTTCAGAATCGGATGGTTGTACCAGTTTCTTGTCAGGAGGATCTTTTAAGTGTGTATCATTAATCCAGGTGGGATGTTCATCCTACGATTCAGAAAATGTATAAAGTGCTGATGGCGCAGTTCATGAGGGCTGGTATCAAAATAGGTGTAGTTGAGTTTGTTTCGAGTTGGTTGACTAGTCAGCAGGTCAAGGCAAAGCATTAGAGGCCAGAATGAATGTTGTAGTCTTTACTAATACCTGTTTGGAAGTGGGAGTAGATAGTGATGGATTTTTTCACATGTCTCCCAAGAATGGTCAGAAAGCCAAATGCCATATGGGTGATAGTAGATTGGATAACAAAGTTGACCCATTTCATCCTAATTTGTGAATCTCATAATGTGGAGGATCTCTAAAAAATCTATATCTGGGAGGTGGTAAAGAGGTATGTTGTTCGAGTTTTGATTGTATCAGATAGAGATCCGAGTTTTACATCACATTTCTGGAAATCCTTACAGAAATCCCTTGGAACTAAGTTTACCATGAGTATGGTGTATCACCCTCTGACGGATGGTCAATCTGAGAGGAAAATACAAACACTAGAGGATATGTTACAGTTTTGTGTTATGAATTTTGGTAGCTCATGGGGGAGTATTTGTTGGTTTTTTATTTTTCATATAATAACAGTTATTAGGCATCTATACAGATGGCTCTGTTTGAAGCGTTGTATGGGCGGTTGTGTCGTTCTCCACTATGTTGGGTGGAAATGGGTGAGTCCTCGATGGTTGGACCAAGCCTTGTCAAGTAGACTATGAAGAAGATCAATTTGATCAGGAAGAGAATGGAGATGTCTCAGAGTTGTCAGAAATCATATGTGGGTCATCATTGATGGTCGTTGTCTTTCGAGGTGACTGATCATGTTTTCTTGAGGATCTCTCCTAGGTTGGGACATCATCGGTTTGGAAAGCAGGGAAAGTTATCTCCAAGGTATATTGGTCCATTTGAGATTCTTGAGCGGGTTGGTGAGGTATCATATCATTTAACATTTCCACCTTGGTTCAGTGCAGTGCACAATGTGTTTCATGTGTCGCAGTTGAAAAAGTATCAGCTGGATCATGACCATGTGATTCGATGGTATCATGTTGAGCTACAATCGGATGCTTCATTAGTGCACGTGCCAGTGAGGGTTGTGGATAGGAAAGATAAAGTCTTTTGTGGTAAAATAATCGGTTTAGTTCGTGTTTTGTGGCAGCATGGTCAGATTATAGAGGAGATTGGCGAGTGGGAGGAAGAAATGGTCGAGCAGTGGCTCAAGCTCTTTCAGCAATGGGTGGGTTTGCTACTTTCTTAGGATGGAAAGTACAATGGTGGGGAGAATTTAGTACCCACGGATTGTTGTATGTGGCCTCTGTTTATTATTTTTTATGTGTTTAAAGTGCATGATATGAGTTGGGAAGTGGTTTGGAGAGTTTTTATGGTTTTGGATGAGTTTGGAGGCTTTCAAAGGGGTGAACGATTTGAGCACAGTTAGTGGAAACAATGTGGATTCTCTAGGAAACCATGCATGGGAGGCCATAGGATTCCACGGCCTACACACAGTTTTCCAAACCGTGTGAGGAAACCGTGCAGACCCTATCTCTCGATGTAGTACCATGTTCAAGATTAGCGCACGGTTTTCCAAATCGTGTGGGCTAACCATGCATCCACTTATTAATAGGGTTATAAGTTCCGAGCTCCCCTGGGCATAACCTCTTTCACTCCAAACATCCTCCTACTCGTTGCTCACCCGGGTTCTTCGGTTCTCGGGGGGTGTAAGAGCTTTCCCACTCATTTTGGATGAATTTTGAAGAGGGTTCTTGGTTTTTTGAAGGTGATTGCTCCCACGTAAGTCTTCTCTCATGGTTTCATTGTGTTTTCATATAGATCTTCCCTTCCCTCTTTCTTGGTTTTCTAGATCTACACTTGTTTTTTGTAGATCTGGGGTTTTGGTTGACTTGGATGATTATTTGAAGGCTTGTTAATTTTAGGGAAGGGGATCTTGAGAGGTTTCTATGGTGCGTTTTCCATATTTGAGGAGTGGTTGTTCATGGGTCGATTCCTCGGGAACCCTAAAGGTAGGTGGCTTCTCTCTCAACTCCACTAGGTTAGAGCTAGTGGTTTTTGGTTACGATTAATTTTGGTGGCTTGAAATTAATTGTGTTTTTTATGTGCAAAGTTGGTTGAAAATCCATTTGGGGATTTTTGGGTAAAAGGGGGTTTTATCGTGAAATTAATTTGTTGTGGATTTAGAAATGGAGATTTCAAAATGGGATGCTATGGTTGATTTGTGAAAATGAAGAAAGGAAATCGTTTTCAAAAAAGAGGTTGTTTTATTGAAATTTTGTTTGTCATGTAATGTGGTTTTCAATAAATCGGTGATTTATTGAAGTGGATTGATATGAAATGGAATGGGTTGGTTGCATGATGTTGTGACCTTGGTGGGTTATATTCTTGGTTTGTCTTATTTGGAATGTTTTCTGGATGTGGCGAGAAGTACCACGATAAAAAAGGGATTGATAGTGGATGGAAGGGCCACCATAAATGGTATGTGTATGGGAAGTGCCACTAAGGTGTGAATGGGTGAATGGGTTAGACGGAAGATCCACCGTATGGTTGTTGATTTTTTTGTTGTGAATTGCCTTGCGAGTTGGAAATTATTGTGCGAATGTGAAATGATGAAATGAATTGTGGCATGTTTGGTTGGCTTTCCCTAGTTTCTTTGGTTTGGGTGTGATTGCTTGGTAAGGGCATGTTGGTCTTATGAAAATGGTTACACTTGTGATTTATTTTATATAAATTTTTTTATATAAATGTATTCATGGTTTTATCCTAGTGGTCTGTGTAGGGAAGTCATTTGGGGAAATACTACTATGTTTTAGTACTCACCCCCTACTTTGGAACATTGGTGTCATTGCAAATGTCATGTACCGTGATGTGGGAAAAGTTAAGGCATAACCCTCCTTTAGTGGAGCATTGTGACCCCTTGGCGGAGCTTGGATCTTGGATCATGGTGTGGAGTTGTGGTGGTGTCATGTGTTTTGGTGTTTGGTTGATTAGTTTCCACATTGTACTCTGATGTTGTGTGGACATTTCTGGTTGTATTTGTATTGAGTTGTGTTGTGGAACAACTTGGTTGTCTTCTGGGAATGCATGGTCTGGTAATTTATATTATATGCATCATATAGTGGTTGTTAGTGGATGTATTGGTTGGTTTTGTAGTAAGGGAAAATCGTTCCCCAACTAGATCTTGAAGCCCTCATCATTTATTGCCAGCCTTTGGCGTCTTTGGAATGTCTGTTGAGTCCATGTAGCCCTCACCGCCTCCTCAAGAAAATGAGGTAGGGGCGGGGTGTTACAAAAATGGGGGGGGTTCCACTCTAGTCATCAAGGACCCTATCCCTATCAAATAGAAGGTTCCAATCAGATGTTACTGTATTGGACCTCCACCCATGCTTATAATGGGTTTCATTATAGTGGTCGAGGAACCATTCTTTTGTGTGATAGTTGTGTTCCACTCTAGTCATCAAGGATTTGCACCCTACCTATTAGGGGTTCCACTCAGAAGGTATTCATAGTGGACCCACAACCAAGATTTTGGTAGGTTACGCTATATTGATTGAGGAATCTACTACCCATTTTTACTACAGGGTACAACTAGGTAGTCTCTTATGATTCTTCCCGATCTATATCATCGTCAATAATCACCTCCACAATCATCATTCCTAGAACATTTCACATCATATCTAAAAAGTGTCAACTAATGTAAAAATCACATAATATGAGGAAAAAACATAGGTTAGACTACTTTCAAGACAATATCTGATGTTAAATGAAGGAGATACGGAACCCCAAAGATACCTCAATGGATATTAGGGGGTACATGGTCAATGAGGGCACCCACACAACGTGTGGTCCCACTCAAACACATGGACACATTCTTGGATAGAACATTCTTAAATCAAATGTAGTAGTACATTCCATGTAGGTGGACTACATAGTGTGTCTAGGATAATCGGGATCTGGCCTTGTCCTTCTGGTTGTGTTCGTGTACAAGATTTTATGTCAATTTAATGACCCCATGTCTGTGTACATGGGTACTTTTCCATATACTTTCCACACAATTTACCTCCAATGTTATCTTCCACATTTTTTTTTAAAATGGGTGATGGGTACATGGCGTATTGGAGAGCATTCACACCATTCCATCTTTCAGTATTCCAAAACTATAACTGACATCACAGAGGAAACTACACATTGTGCGTTCATCATTATACATAGTGTGTATTCAAGTTTTTTTTTCAGATTTTCAAGATCATTATATCTAATTCTAGCTCCTTGAATCTGGTATTAACGCTTCATATGTGTCCCTATCGTTAGCCAAAACTATTGGATCTAGATTAAAATCATTATTTCGATCCATTAGTCATATGAAATTAGTGTTGGTTCATCTACGGTGGTTTGTCACACGAACAACACACCACTGAGCCTTAAAACATTGATTTCTTGATCTAAAATCACTAAAACATACTTTCATGCATTATAATGATATTGGATATGGTATTAGATCATTGATTTATGACTCTCATGTGATTTAGTCTCAGTTTTGGGGGTTTGATCAGGCTCAGTACCTTCTGGAAAGGTTAAACTGGGATCATGGGGTCTAACTATTAATTAAAGTGAAGTAATTGGGGATAAACATAAAAAACCGAATATTTATACTTATTTGGAAAACAAATTCTTGTCCAACGATCAATAATGGTCATCTATGGTTATAAAACTATTTGAAATAAATATTTTCAATACTTGGACGTATGTAATCATCTGACAATTAGCATTGATGTAAGAACAAGGATGGATATGCTCAATAATTTTAATAAAAGGTAAAAATTCACCAATTTATGATTCCAAACGTGATTATATATCGATTTTTGATGAATAAAGCATCCTCTAAAGATCCAGAAAAGATATTTTTTTCTTTGTGTCCCAATCTGATCTTATCCAGCGTTTCATCATCATCTGATGATATCCACAAATAAAGAGGGAATAAAGAGATTAGTAATTATCCCAGATATTATGAACATTACCCTAGAAAATATAGCCCAGTAGTAGTCTAATAGATCGATTCACGTTGTAGAATTGAACTAATTATTGAATTTAAGGATTAATAAATTCACTGAACAAACTACTAACACGTGAGGAGTTTGAACGCCCCATGTCGACATATTTTGTGTCTTGCCTATGGTAAACAACAACTTCAGGACTCAACCATGGTCTTGGATTTCTGATAAGATATTCCAATTATGATTTATCCCATTTTCACTAATATTTTTCATGCACACAATCAAAAAATATAATTAGTATTTTTAATGAATTAATTCTAGGAACACTATGCCTCCGAATCACATGTTGTCTCAACACCTAAATCTAGTAATTTATATAGAAATATTTCCCTGAATCATAATGAAAAAATATGGAATCTACATATAAGTATATGAATATTTTTTTTATTACATTTTAGATTTTAAGACACAATAAATGATTGTAATATAAGAAGTAAAAAATAAAAATGATCTTGGTGAAGAAGATTACCATCACATTGAAGAACCTAAATTGGTTCTCTTATTATATATCATAACATTTTTCTTATGGGAATACTATAACCTATAGAACATGGACAATGATATATATGAGTTATTTTATTGGGTTTTGTTTGATATAAATGGATACAAATGTGTAAATAAGTGAGGGAAGGATGACCTCTTTTTTAATTGAGGTGTGTGAAACACTTGTAATTTTTCAATGTTTTACAATAATGTCATATAAAATTCTTGGATATATGGTAAAAAATATTAAATAATATTAGTTGATAATGATGAGTTCTAAATTTAACCAACCAATTGGGTTTCATCAATTTTAGAGTTCATTGTAATCTTTATCCTTTTAGGTTAACCCCATGTAAACCAGTTTGAATCTTGTCCGCAGTAAATAGTTTTTCGCATTTATTATTATTCATATGACCAAACATTACAATGAACATACTAAAAATTGTTATTTATTAAAATTAATAATAATGGATATATTATTTCAAATTAAAGTCATGGAATTTCAAAAATTTAAATTAAAATTAAACCCACAAAACCTGTCAAAAACATTTATTCAAGAAATACTTTTTTCATGTCTATGATTGTTTTATATTAACTATATGGAAATTAATCATAATGATAATGAATTAAATTTACATATTTAGATATATAATATTGAAAATTTAAATTAAATCACTAATCATTACATATTAATTTAATTATTTAAAATGGAAATACACTATGCATTTTTTAGAATAATTTTCTAACAAAATACTTATATTTTACCTCCAAATGATATTATCCTTATTTTAAAAAAATTGATATTAAATACATGTTTAAATATATATATTAAATCATATTATTATATACAAAAGGTTGGTTATTTATATACTAACTTTTCAATTATTCCAAAATGTTTATTTTTAAGGGTTATTTTCAAAACCTCATTTAAGGATTATTTTGAGAAGGTAAGTTCAAAATTTAAATTCATTTTATTAAATAAAAATTTTTCTTCCATGAAATATTTAATTATTCTTTATATTATATTTATATTAAAATGTAATATTCACTTACTATAATTGAATATTTGGTGTTACATTATTCCATCCTATAAAAAATTTGATCATTGAAATTTTCATGGATATTACTTTCTATAAAAATGAGGGTGGTTCATATTTATAACATCATATAGATACCACATTGGTTCCTTTTTTTATGATTTATCCAAGATACCATTACTAGTAAATTCATTTGATTCCACAATACTATCTACTAGTGTCCTGAATCTCTATGGACTCTTCATATTAAGATAGATTAATTTTCAATTATATTTCTTCAGAGGTGAGTATAGGTGTTGGGTCTGGCATGTACTTCCTTAATAATGAGATAAGGAAAAAATCATTTACATTAGAGAAACATGGTTTAATATACCATCTGTAAGCCATATGTCTTATTATTTCCATAATATCAATATTTATGATGTACATGTGCATCAATTTTCCTTTCTTACAAAAACTTTTAACACCCTTTCCTTGAGATATATTCCCTAAAACGTGATCAGACACTTGAAATTCAAAATATTTCCTCCGGTTATTGGAATTACACTTTTTCAAACATTTACCCAATTTAATATGAGTTTTAATTGTTGTTAACATTATTATTTTCTCCAAAAAATGTTCTAGGCCTATAATATTCCTTTCACCAACTTGATCCCAATAAGTTATAGTATGACATATCATTCCATATAATGCTTCCTACAACACTATTTGAATACATCAATAGAATCTATTATTATTGGAAAACTCTACCAAAGGTTAATACTAACCTCACATACCCTTAAATTCAACAGATCATGAGCTCAACACATCTTATATTGTTTTAATAGTTGTTTTTACTCTCAGTCAGTTTGTGGATGGTATGAAATTCTCAAATGATTCTAAGTATCAAGATCCTTGTGAATATATTTCAAGAATTTTTATGTAAATATGGGATCATAATCATACAAAATTTAAATTTGTTCACATTTAATTCTTATAGAATAATAAATATAGAGTCGTGCAAGTATATCAAGAGTTAAATCTAATCTTAAGGTAATGAAATGTGATATTTTAGTTATCCTATCAACAATAGCCTATATTTTATTGATATTTATATGATTCATTGATAATATGGTTAAAATGAAAATAGTAATATCATCCCATTTCCATATAAGAATAGATAGATGTGGCAGAAATCCTCACTGATATTGAATCTCGACCATAAAATATTGATAAACCATGCATCTTGATACATTATCAACAATTTTTTACCTCATATTATCCAATAATAAATGCACTTTTGAATCCTTCTACATCTTGGTCCTACTAGGGTGTATAGAGAAATTAAAGCTACAAGAATTGTTAATTAATTTTCATTTTATCTTATGTATAGAGGGAACACAGAACATATTTTTGTGTTTCAAAACACTATCTTTATATAATAAGACTTCCACTTTCCTATCATGGATGGATTTAATATTCTTTAAAAAAAGTCATCATCATGTTTATAACATTTTATCTTTTCTAATAAGTGTGGGTTGTAAATCATTAGAAAAACTATTGATGTCTCCCCTTCCTTCAAAATTTTTAAATATATATTTACTATATCTAATAACATAGGGTCCTTGTTAGTCAACATTTTGGATAGAATTCCATGATCCCTCCTACATCATAAATCCATCATTAAATATAAGGACACAATTTATTCCCTTATTTGAAGTATAACTACATATTTCACAAATCCATAATTTCATGATGGTTTAGTATAAAACCTAGAATTAGCTAATGTCCACTTAATTTATTCAAAAAAATATTTATATTTCTTTATCTAGAAAAACATTACCCCTTTACATGTAAGATTGGTTAATGGGGTTTCTAATCAATCTAGATTTTTTACAAATCACTGATAGTAATATAAAAAACTAATAAAACTATGTAACTCAATTATGTTCATTCGTATAGGTCATTAAATGACTATATTTTTCTTTATAAGATCAATTGAGATTAAATCCGTTGAGATAATATGTTTTGGAAAAGAAACGTTCTAATTCCACAATTCATACTTTCTAAATACCCAATATAACTCTTTTCCTATAAGAGTCTAAAGAATGATATTCCTGATATTCCCAGGGTAATCATATTATTTAAAATATAACATGATATCAAAAATAAATACCACAGAAAAATCATCAAGATGTTCCTTTAATAATATATTCATTAAATCTATAATATCATATGGTGAATTACTCAATCCAAATGGAATTACAATAAACTCAATATCTTTATTCCCCATTCAAACTGTTATCTTATGAATATCTTCCATACATTCTCACAATTGATGATACCTAGAATAATGGTCGATCCTTTCAAACAATTTACATATGTTAATTTGATCAAATAAGTCATAAATTGAAGGATGATGATACTTTTTATTAATTATAACATTATATATTTCCTTATAATCAATGTATAACCTCCTAGATTGATCTTTATTCTTCACAAAATTATAAGGGGCTCACCATTGTGACTCAATATGACATATAAATCCCATATTACACAAAAATTACAGTTTTTAACTCAATTAATCAAATTCCATAGTGTCCATTCTATGGGGGGTATTTTTCATAGTTCATTTATTGGAGATTAAATAAATAGAATAATAAAATTTAGGATCTAGTGGATGTCTAGGTAATTCCTTTGGAAATAAATCAATATATTATGGTAAAATATGAGAATCCACAATTTGAATATAACATTTTCAATCTATTGATTTTTGATACCCTTATTCCAAAAGATTTTTATTCATAAGACATGATGGGGATGAATCTAGACATGACTCAGATGATTATTTTTCATCTATAAATTAATGAAATCTACAACATCAGCTTGAATCTTAATTTTCTTCTCTTTGAAATATATTTTTCCATCGTATTTTTAAATTCATTCCATATCAAGGATTATATAAAATTAAACCATATCTATAATAATAAAGTAAATTTATATAGAACATTTTTGCGTCTTAATGGGAACTTCAGGACACATTCTTATTGAACTGATATTACCACTACGAGTTTTGACTAGAATCTCTATTAATTTGATTCTGGGGAAAAATATATTTTTCATAGGAAATTTTTTTGATATAAAAAAGTGTGAGGATTCATAATCAAATAAATCATTAGATAATTATGAACTTATTATTAAAGTACCTAATATCACATCTATGGTAACATCAACATGAGTTATAGTGGTCATATAAGCATTCCATGGTCCCCATGTCCTCTTGTATGGTATATTCATGTAACTCTTGGGATATTTTGATGAATAATGATTAGTTTTATTATAATTAAAGTAATATATAGTAGTGGTTTCTTTATTTCCATTAAATTCATTATTTAGATAACCATTACCTCTATACATCTAAAAAAATCCCATTCCCTTCATTCATTATCAAGGTTATTTGTTTCCATAACTTTTACATGATAAAAAATATATCATATTATTCTTTTTATTTGACGTTATCCCTTTTTTTTGTGATCAGTTGACCACTTCTTATCTTTATTTCCCTCAAATATCTATAAAATTTCATCTTTTTATGTCGTACAAAACTATTTCATCAAAGGATGAAATGTTTGCGAAACTTGTGCCTTTCTAAAACAGTGATTAAGACCTTAAAATAAATAATCAATTTTGAATTTGTTAACATTTTTAATACATAAAATACAAGGATATTCTTGTATAGGGGTCCTCATAATCTATAGAACATTTTTCTATATTTTTCTTTTTGATAATGAACATTTTATTCATTTCATATCATTACTCATGAAGGACATATTTTATGAAAAATGTTGTCTAAAATATCTTCATTACAACTATTGTATTTATTATTATTACCTATTATTATAGTTCAAAAACCACCATTTATTAGTATCTTCCTTGAGAAAATATACTACTATTATAATATTTCACATTTATTCTCACCCCCTGGCCAGAAAGTTCTTTTAAAGTTATGTAATCCACTGCCTCATTAGACATCTCTAATATGGACATATTATACTTAGTTACAATACCACAAATATAATCCTACTCAATTGGGAAATATCTACATTTTACATGTGTATTGATATACCTATTTCTTATAGGTGTAATTTCTCTGTAATGGAATGTAATGGATTTTCTCATATCATTATAAATTTTAAATCAAAATATATAGTTCCAAATCTGAGGTTCCACATATCATAAATTTAAATATTTTGCATTTTCAATAATAAAATTATTCACATGGTTTATTTTAGAATATATTTAAATCATAAATATTTCAATAAAATTTTTATAATGGGTTTTAATGAAAAAGTAAATTATTCTAATAATATCCCTTAGAAGTTTCACACTAGGTGCATTGTAAGGGTTCATTCACATGCACCAGAATGATAGTTGATGCATACTCAACCAAAGTTTTTTTGGGTTATTATACCAAGATTTATATGTTTTAAAACCACATCCTGAAAGTAAACTAGTGAAAAAAAAATTTGGGCATATGTTTTTATTTAATTTTAATATCAATTTTTAACTAGAGCTTATAATGGAGACATTTTAAATATTATTTTGGTGGTTGTTTTTTAAAATCAACACAATAAATATTTCAATAAATTGAAGATGAATATATATATTAGATATACAGCATTTTTTATAAAGAAAAACTACCACTGATATTGTAATTCCACAACATTAGTGTAAGTTTTCATAGAAATTGATGATGAAAATATGTATTCTTAATCAGTTTTTAAAAAAACTGACACTGAAAACCTCCAAAAAATTGGTCTTTAGTGTTAGTTTTTTTGAAACCCAACTTCCAAGTAATCTTGAATATTGGTCATTGGTGTTAGTTTTTGAGGAATCCGATGCATAAAAACATTTTATAATTAGTTTTAGGCATCGATTTATATAGAATACCAGCACCGAAAGTATAAAAAAGTAACACATTTAAAAATATTACATCCCAAAAAAACCTTGAACATGTATTAGAGAACAAAAAATAGATAAATTATTTGAAAACATAATTAAATGAACATTTACTTAATAATATATTAAACTATAAAGAAAATTTACATACCTAATAAATTAAAACAAAATCATCAATGGTTATTATTTAAGAATTACATTGATATTATCAACTTCAAACACATATTTAAGACTTGTAATCACTTTGATATGTTAGAAGAGAAAACCATATTAATGGATAAAAGGGATACGAAAGAATTGAAAATATCTAAAAGGAAAATAACAAGTATCAATTATATTATCCAATGATTATGATAACATATATTAATAAACTATCAAAATGCATATGATTAGGAATGTGAGGTTAAATTGGATGTTTGTTTTCCTATAGTATAAATTATAAAAAAACTAAAGATCCTTTTGAATTTTCAATGATTATCTATTATTTTATAGTTACCATTGATCCCTAAATTTTTTTGATAGTAATTCAAAAGGGATTGCACCCAATTTTTTTGACAGAATGAATATTCCACTAATTCAATCATGTCATTAATCATACAAAATAATATAGAATACTTGTTAGTGACATTTCATTGGATATTAATTTCATCATATTTGACATGGTTCCTAATCCTCTAAACTAGAATTTAAATTTTGCATAGGATTTCCTCACGCCATTGTCTTCTGGATAAGGTGTCTAGATTCTGGGATGTGTAATGGATTTTGTAAAACCCCAAGAAAATAAATTTTCCAAAGGGTGACCTTATTTAGACACAATAATTTTCTTCTCGCACAATTATAATACTATGAATCAATGCCTTTTTACAAAATTTAGTGTTTTTTAATTAATACTATATGTGATGATGCATGTTTCACGGTGATGTCAATTTTTGGACACCCAGGGAGGAAAAGGGGTAATCAGCCAATTGTTCATTGAGATGGACATATCCCCTCTTCCAATAACCCAATGAGTGTAATAATTTTTTGTCCAATATAAATATTAAAATATTAATAAGATATAGTAACCAGTGTTGGTTTCAACCTAAATATTATAGCCCCAAAAAATTGTCTACCTAAAATAAAAAATATATAAAGCAATTAATAGGTAGGTGTTACAATTCGTAAAAAACAAAATTTGAAACCCTCATTAAAGAACATTTACTTAATAATATTTTAAATTATAATTAATAAAAAACATACCTGATAAATTATAACATAATCAGCTTTAGTTATTTTTGATGCATTCCTCTGAGATTGTTAACTTCAAACACCTACAATAAAAAACTATTAGTTCTTGAACACTGTGTAAGAAAAATATAATTTTAAAAAAGTAATAAAAGAAACATACCTAATAATTTAAATTACAACCATACATAAAATGTAGTTAAAAAGCAAGGATTGATGATCGGTAATCACATTATTTGTATAAGACATGTTTTCATTGAACATCTAAAATAACATTAAATATTATAAGATTGAAAACAAAATATTCTGAAATAAAACATAATATAGTTAATATAATTAACAAACATTATAAAAAGTAGTTGCTACTCCAGTTTTGATTATCCCATCAATGAATCATAAAATATAACAACTACATTCTACATTTCTATGTTGACGATGACACTATGGTAATAAAAGAATTAATTAACATTAAAAACCAATATATATAAATATGTTATATAATATTAAAATATTAACCATTACTTCCACATATTGTATTGGATTATTTTTTATTATAGAAATGTGATCTTTGTAAAATATTATCAATGACCTGTATTTTCATATTTATAAATCAACTAATAAAACATGTATAAACAATAACATTAAAAGAAATGGAATAATGTAGAGAACTAGTATAACATGCATTCACTTGGATAGAATATTCCTCACATCCAATTCCATCTAAAAAAATTCTTAATTAATGTCGTTGTAATGAATATTATTATATAATTATATTACTGTTATTACCCATCAATGAATGGTAAAATCCAGCATCCTATATCTGTGTTTGATAATCTCTAATGTATATATATTAGTCTATCAGCAGCCTCCACATATTACCCAATCATTGAATTGAATTCTGAATCAATAAGACCATTATCACTGACGGTCTCATTTTGTATCTGAAGCATGGATAGATACCTTATAAAATAATTAAATTACTAAGTCACATAAAATCATCTTTATTTAAAGAAAATTTTATACTCAAAGATAAATTTACATACAAGGAAAAAAATGGTAACAGATACATAATGAGCTCTTTAGTCTCTATTAGATCAGTGATATCATTTTTGAATATATTCAATGGAAAATCTATTCCAAAAATTTTATCTATCATTTGGAACTCATATAAATTATCCAATGAAGAATAATTTTAGAGTAATCTGTTTATCGTATCAGAAATAAAAGTATCTAGAGTTGTTGGTTCCTAAAACTTTTGTTTCCATTGTATCATTTCATTTGATTACTGATACTCTTGTAATGATTAAATTTAAAAAAATGATATAATTTTTTTTAATAAAATATAATTAATATATAGAAACATTGAAAACCTCATATGACATGTGAAGAAAAAGTCTAGTCGACCAAAGTAAATAAACAATCCAATATATTCCACAACTCTGGTAACCTCCATGGTATGAAATGGTAGATGAAATTTTTGATCAATAATATCATGCACCTATAATCTTACATAACCCCAATGCATATGCTAGAGGTGTACAGAATCCCCAAAAATATGTATGACTTTATACGCTAAAATACATACATGAGGATCTCCACCATACAACTCAAAATATAATATTGTGTTTGAAAAAGGTGGTGGAGGATCTATATAGGGAGTCTTGGTGGGAAGGGTTAGATGAGAAGTCTATACAAGTTGTGTGTCCAACTGCGAAAGATAGGAAGACTAGGTAGGCTAGGCTGGTTGGGCCGGCTATCCAAGATTAGTGGGATGATCAGGCTCTGACAGTCTCATCTTGTTCAATTATAGCATGAACGGATGATTGAATTTTATCTCCCATGTACGGGTTCATTTCTTTCATCTCATCATTTAAGGAATCCACTTTTGGATCTACTGAAATCCTAGTTGGATTACCAAAAACTATCCTAATACTAACACCCTTCTGATATCCTCTAACTCATTCTGGGTGTTCAATAGTTCCTAAAGTTGTAACAAGGATATCCATCCAAACCTCATTGAAAACATTTCCATATCTCCCTTTCTCCTAAAGTTTGTTTTGTAATATAAAATAAAATTTTTATATCAATAATTTTGATTTTAAAAATTCTACCATCAATGAAATATAGAAAATTACTTATAATTAATTAATGTACTTCCTTATCCTTTTCTATAGGATTCATTTCATTTTTCCTTCATCTCGCTCATTTCAATTTTCATGGTGAGTGGGAGGATATGGAGGACAAAATTGGACCTAATCAAAACCACTACATGATCAAGATAATAATGATTCAAATATTTCTTCAATAATTTTCTTCCCTAATAATTGATAACCTACACATGACAAATGATGAAGGTATAAATTTTTCAATTAGATCTCTTAATGATATATCAGGGTGGTTGGTTATATAAAAATAATCTAATATGTAATTAGAGAAATATATAATAAAATATATAATATAAAATAATTTTCATACTATAAATTTTTATTCATCTCAGTTGTCATAAAATTTCTTCCATGTATCTGCATTTAAAAACACATACATGAAGCATGGGTTTTTATCTTTTTTCATTCAAAAAATATAATTTTTTTCAACTCTATTTTAAAATATCTCTGTAATAACCTGGTTCATCTTATGAGGTATTATTTCTACCTTTCTTTTTTTTCCAATGAGTTTTTTTTGAGAAAAAAATTACAACTTGAATGATGTTATCTTTTAATACAAAACGCTATGTAATCCTATGTACACACCGTGTAGTCTGGCCATGTAAGATGGGGATACACGGTGTGTTCTTTTTTGGCTCGGAAGAGAAGAAAAATCCACTCTACATTGTGTACTTCTATGTACACATCATGTAGCCTTGTCGGCATGGTCGGTGCGAGATGTGTAAAGTAAGTTAGTGAATTTATGAATGGTAAAATCATATATAGGTCGTGTATACTAACTTACATGCCCTGTACTACTAAAGTTAGGCTTAAAAAGGGCAGTAGATTCGTTTTCTCTTCTTCTAGATAGAAGAGAAACCAGGTGAATAACCAATAGCCATGGTAGTTGATTCTTCTCCTATTTCATTTTCTAGAACCCAATTCATGTTTCTACAGTCTCATTGGATTCCTATCTATAAGATAGTTATAGTCCATGAGAAATTCATGATGATTTTCATTCGTGGGAGATTTATTAAATGTTGAATTATTTACGTCTTTTCATAAATATAAATTGTTCTAGACAGACTCCATGGCCGATGCCAGATTAAATCAGTTATAGGAAAGCGAGGTTGGTGGTCTTGGGAATTTCATTAAATGTCGAGTTGATTATATGTTCCAAAATGTTTTGAGCCCATTTTGGGTATTTTTTCTTCTATAATTGAAACATGTAAATTCTTAATGATGTTTAGGTATTTGGTAATATGAAATTGAAGCATATGATTGCTGATTTCTTGATTTAGGGACACCCCTTTGGTGTGTTTCCCATGGTTAGATGTTTGGAAAAAATTTCTTTGAGGTTTGTGAATTTTTTCCATTTTTTGTGTTGATTAGAATTATATATTGTTATATGAAATGCTCATGTGATTTTTTTGATTAAAACCATGAAATAATTTAATTTTCATTAGTTTTCTACTATGTAAAGTTCACATGTGATTTGATATGTTTAAAGCCACGTGATATCTTAATTGACATGGGTTGTTGTTTTTTAAATGAAATAATAAATGATTAAAATAGTTAATTATCCATGGGAAGGCCACAGTCTCGGTTAAAAGACAAGGTTGGGTTTATGTGACTAATTACACCTTGTTTACCTTGGGTGAACCATTGTCTCACTTAATATACAATGGATGGACTCAAGAGGTTAATTACCTATGGTCTGTGAGTGAGCCACATTTTTTGTGGTCGGGCTAACTGAGTCATCTTTGTTAATGCTGACTGAATCCATGGCCCATTGAGGGATACCTAGGATGGGCTCTATTGGAAGTTGAACGAATGATTAAATGCTGAAATGATGATATGGTTAAATGCGAAATGGATATGTCATGAATTGATAGTTACATTGGTCCAGGGGGTCAATAGGACTAGGAAATACTTTGAGACCTTAGTTCACATAACTTATTAACTGAAATGGAATAACTTATGACATATATACCAAGCCAAATCACATGCTTGGATTCTATCTTCACAATTTTTCTATATGTTCTCATGAGATATCTATAATGTTTACTTCAATTTGGGGGATTGGTAGGTTAATGCTGAATCATGAGATTGTTGTAATTAAATGAAAATGAACTATTAAGGAAAATAAAAAAGAATAAATGAATTTTTTAATTTAATACTTCCTAGTTTCTGTTTTCTTTTAATACTATTTCATATATTCACTGACTGTTATGCACAGATCTTTGGTCATTTTACTACTAGGATTAGTCTCAAACCCTGTTAGGGTAATTCTTTTGGGCTCAAACAAATTATATGATTGTATGTGTAGACATGGGCAGGCACCATTATACAGGTACTTTATTGCTTCTTAGGAGTATGAGAGCATGGAACCAAGCAGAGGCTTCCGATGATTTTGAGTTGTATTTTTGTTTATGCACATGTATTATATTTGTACTTGATTATAGTGTATCCTATTTTGGATTTTTTTCTTAGAACATATAACATGATCTATTATCATTTGTATGGTTTAAGACTTGGATATTTATCTATCACACTTCTGATTTTTTTATTTCAGTGACATGTTGTTTACTACTTCAAACTACTGGATTGTTTTGTATTCCTCTATGTTATACTATGATACTAAGGGCATAGTTTCCCACTATCACACCAAGGCCCCCGATGCTATTCGGAATCCTTTGGAATTTGGGAAATGTTCTTGAGGCCATGTGGACAACCAGTCCGGCTGTCAGTTTAGTGGTAAGCTGGGTCAGGACGATACAAAGTGGTATCAAAGGAATTTCTTTTCTCTTTGACATAATATTTGGATCCAATAGATTGGATAAGATGGAAAATATGGATTTTGAAATATACGGAGACCGATAGTAGCTATGTTGTGTATAGATAAAAGATAAATTACATTGAATAAACTGTGATTTTTTCTGTTTTTACAGTTTTTCATATTTCACCATAGGGTGACACACTTTATTTCTCCTATTATAATTGATGAAATTGTGGGATCTATTTCAGTTGAAACCCAATGTGATGAGGGTATTCGATATCATACATTATATAGAAACATTTAAGAGTAACATTCCTTGCATTATGCTATCTCATCTATGATTCATTAGTTATCACATGTTGATGTGATAGATGATGTGATAACTATGCCTCCTGTTGTGATATGTTTGTTGGTACATGCTATGGTTTAGATTAAAATGGATGTCATAATTTGGTTATTGAGGATTATATGTCTTCCTATATAGCAATTTGGTGGATCATGAATCAACTATTGTCTATAATTTAATCATGATATCTATTTCCTCTAGTGCAAAACATTGATTCATGGGGAGTATGGGCCCTCAATGATCGTAATTTGGAATCCTACTACTTATTTTTCTGCAGAACAGAGTTTTTCTGGGCTATAAAGTGTTTTTACCCTAAACAACCCAGTATAGAGGGCATGTAGTTTAGCCTAACATGCCGTGTGTTCATCCTATTTGGGGAAGAAGGTGATCCATGATTTAATAAGAACATGTAGTGTACCCTATGTACATGCCTTCTAATGATTAAACTGTGTGACTAGCCATGTGATCAGAGACACGAGGATGGGAATTCTTTGATAGAACATGTTATATATATGAAAAAACATGTCATGTAGTAGTTAACAGGGTGAACAGACCGTGTGAGGGGGAACACGAGTTGTCTAACTTTTAGTAGGAAAAGCAGTGTATTTAGGTGTACATGTCGTGTATAAGTCAGTAGTATACCCAACCATATGATGAACAACATGGGTGGATGAAAACGTATCTGTATACACCGTGTCGAGGGTGAACACACCATGTGGTTTTAGACCAAAAATCTATGTAGTTCTAGCTGTGTGGAAGTACCTGGGTAGGAAGGAAAACTCAAGCACAAGTTGTGTCTCATGGGAAAAATTCCGTGAACAGGGGGTGTTACATGGATATGGTGGGCATAAGTACACGCCAATGTTAATTCATAGGAGGACACACCATTTGATGTTTTATAAATTCCGTGTATTCCTATTTTGAAAAACTTGATTGTTTTTCCTTCTTTATCCTTCATTGAACTTATGAGTTGTATATTCCTCTTCATTAAATCGATGTTGAGGTGAGTGTGCTGGACTTTACAGAGAAATATCGTCCACAAAAACATTGAGAAGTGTGCCAGGAAAATGTCGATGAGTGTACACTGGAGGTGGTATGACATAGGCTACTGATGGATCCTCCAGTTTTGCCTGATGTGGCACCAGCCATTATACTGGACGCTGGTGTAGACGCACGGTTCTGAGAAGGTTTTGTGAGGTTCATGCAAAGCTTCCAGAGAGTACCACAGGCTACCACATCAATTTCAGAGTTGATGTGTACATTCCAACAGTAGCATCCACCTACTTTTACAAGGGATGGTAGACCATAGGCTGCAGATTTCTGGCTGGAATTAGTGCGGACTATCATTGAGCATCTTGAGATGCCTCCTGAGAGTAGGGTTAATCCTGAAACATATATTCTATGTGATTCTTCCAAGATTTGGTGGGATGTTATCACAAAGACATAACGTCATTGGGACATATAATAGGGAGACTTATAGATAGTCTTCTACAACTACTTCTTTCCAGATACCCTCTGGGATGATGATCCCGAGAGTTCTGGAATCTAGAGCAGGATACAATTTCCTTGGTGGACTATTATTCTAGCTTGAGAGAGCTTCATCAAACCTTTTCTAATTGGTGAAGATGTGTTTAGATCTAGGCCCTTTGAGGATGGTATGCAGTATGGCATCAAATCTTAGGTAAACATTTTCATATTTCCTTCTATACATTCTATGATGAATAAAGCACTGATTATGGCGAAAAACCTATGTGAATATAGGGGGTGTGTGCCAGGGCTGTTCAAAACTGAGATCTTGTATTTTCTTGGCTATAAGAAAGAAGTGTTGTATAGATATTTCTTGTGAGAATACGAGTAGTCAGGATGTATCTTCTGGTATCCAGGTTAGGTGCTATCAATATGGCAGGGTATGGTATACCAAAACACAATTCCCAAAGGACCGAGTTGAGTATCAAGCTTGAGGCAAGATGGTGCATCTGCAACACTTCTGTATGACGTTTCCACTAGTGGATTGTGAGAGAGGTTCTGTACAGACTTCATGTAAAAGATTAGGGACAATAGCTTCCCACCTATCTCGAAACTGGAATATGATGGGTCATCCATGCCAAGTTGGTGGGCGTGGCAATAGTAGACAGACCCCAAGATCTCAGCGACAGTAGGGCAGGTTAGCTCAGGTTACACATGAAGTTTCATAGGGCCATGATACATGTCAGACATATGCAATGAAACATACCCAACATGAGAAGGATCTCAGACCATCAATAGTCATAGTTACTATTCCAGTTGCCTTTGTTTTATCATCTACACATTTTGATACTGTAGCTTGTCATAGTTTTATATCAGTTCCCATTATAGAGATCCTCGGGCTTTTTATTTTTACATCTGAGGTAACTATGATCCTAGACACTTCATTAAGTATTAGAACAATAGGTGTGCGACTATGCATGGAGTTCCCCCTTCAGAACCGTAGATATCACTTCTTTTGTGGTCTATAAATATTAGAGATGATAGGGTTTGATTTCATCTTCGGAATGGATTGTCTGGTATCCAATCATCCCTTCATTGACTGCTATCATTGTAGGGTGATTTTTACATCACAAGAGGATGGGTATTTCAATACAAGGGTGAATGGGATGTCCAGGTGAGCCAAGATGGACCTGAGCATCATGGGATGGGTGGGATGACAGCCCAAATTGCGAGTTTATATTTGGATAAACTGGGATCATGTCTGTCATATTATCATTAAGTGGTTGATCGTTTTAGGGATTTTTTTCCTGATGACTTATCTAGATTACCTCTGATTAGAGAGGTGGAGTTCACTATCGAGATAGTGCTAGGAGCCGCACTGTTATCCTTTCCTCATTATTGTACAACTACAATAATGTTGGAAGATCTCATGAGGAAGTTGGAAGATATGGAATCTAAGGGTTTTATCTGGCATAGTACATCACCTTGAGGTTCACAAGTCATTTTCATGAAAATGGAGGACGGTACCCTTAGGCTTGTGTGGACTATCTAAAATTGAAGCAGTTGAATATTAAAAATATATATCCCTTAACACGGATGGATGATCTGTTTGATCATCTTTGAGGAGGTTGAGAGTTCTCAAACACTGACATAAGGTCAGGATATCCCCAAGTACGTGTTCGACCAGCACACATACCTCATACAACCTTTTGTAGAAAACATGGTATCTATGAGTACATGGTTATGACATTTGGTCCCACAAATTCACCAGTAGTATTCATGGTGCTGATGGACCGAGTGTTCCATCCATACCCAGATCCATTTGTGGTGGTTTTCTTGGACAATATCTAGGTTTAATCTCACAATTGATAAAACCATGCTAAACACCTTGAGAACATTTTTAATACATTGAGAGATCATCTGTTATATTCTATGCTCACAAAATACAACTTTTGGATTTATCAGATTCACTTTATGGGTCACGTCATCTCAGTGAAAGGAGTATTAGTGGACCCAGAGAAGGTGAAAGATGTATTTACCTGAGAGAAACCGAAATTCTTTTTTGAGGTGTAGAGTTTCATGGGGATAACTGTTTAAAACATTATTTATATACAAGTCTCCTCAGGCATAGCAGCATCGATGATGGGCATGACTAAGAAAAATGTGAAGGTTGAATGGTCAAATTCTTGTGATGTGTCCTTCGAGGAGTTGAAGGGATGCTTCACATCAGCGCTAATATTGATATATGTTGATCCAGGAAAGAGTTACACTGTATACATTGATTCATTTGGTATTGGAATGGAAGCAGTGCTTATACAAGGATATCTAGTAGTTTTGTACGAGTCTTAGTAGTTGAAGAAACATGGGAGAAATTACCAAGCACATGATATAATGTTGGCTGCAGTTGTTCATGCTTTGCGTTGTGGGAGACATTATGTATTGTGAGTTCATTTTGTGGTATACATGAGCCACAAAAGTCTCAAATACAAGTTCACTCTATGTCATTCGAATCTAAGATAGCGATGGTGGGTGGAATACATTTAGTCATTCGACTTTGATCTTACCAATATTCCATGGAAAGGTAATGCAGTGGCCGACACACTCAATAGGAGGACTCAGATACATGAAGTGTAGGTGGCCAGTGGTGACTGGTATCTTATGGCTTTGTTCGCTGAGATTTATTTATAGGTGCACAATAGTCAGGGATAGACTTATCTTTCATCTTTGGTTGTTACCTCTACCCTAATGGATACAGTTAGGATGAGTCAGATATCAGATTCCGAAGGCCTGGTTCTATGGGACAGTGTGGCAGGTGAGAACCCTCCTCCTTGATGGATGATAGGTGAGGATGAAGTTCTGTGTGTCCATGTATGTGTGTGGGTTCCATGGGATATACTCAAGGATCTGATGTGTAAGTTTCATGGTTCATCTTGGGCAGTGCATCCCAGAGTTACCAAGATATACAGTGACTTACGCCATGAATACTGATGGTCAGGAATAAAGTGAGGAGTGTATGGTTTTGTTATGAGGTGTTCCACCTGACAGTTGGTGAAGGAGGAACATTAGTGGCCAGCTGGTACTTTACAATAGTTATCCATTCTTGAGTAGAAATGGGATGATGTGGTCATTGATTTTGTGGTAGGGTTACCAAGGTCTCCTAAAGGCTATGATTTTGTGTGGGATGCATTTTATAGGATTACAAAGGTCACTCACTTCTTTCCAATGGGGGAGACCTTTGGGGTTGAGGATCTCATAAACTGGAATATTCATGATGTGGTATGAATTCATGGGGTTCCTCATTCTATCATTTCATATAGGGATTCCCTCTTTATGTATAAGTTATGGTAAATTTTCCAGAGGGTTCTGGGAACACAGCTTCTTCTGAGCACAATATTCCATCGTCAGACAGTTGGCCAGTCAGAGAGCATGATTTAGTTTCTTGGGTAATAGTTATGTGTATGTGTCCTCGACATTGGGGAATATTGGGATAAAAATATACCCCTTCTTGAGTTTTCTATAATAATATATTCTAGGATACTATTCATATAGTGCCATCTGAGGCTTTGTAATGTATGCTATTTTGATCAACCATGTGTTGGCTGGAGGCAGGAGAGGCAACTATGCTTGGACCTCATCTTGTTCAGGATACTACTGAACAAGTTCACTTGATTCATAGATGTATGGCTACTGTTTAGTCTCATTAGAAATATTATGTTGATCGTCGAAGATGACATCTTGAGTTCGAGGTTAGAGATCAGGGTTTCTTACGTGTTTCACCAACATTGGGATACAAGAGGGTCAGTAGATTAGGTAATCTCTCACTGCGATCTGTTATACCAGTTGATATTATGGAACAAGTCAGGTCAGTTTCCTATTAGATATAGTTTCCTTAGAGGTATTGAGCCATGCATGATGTCTTCCATGTATCTCAGCTGCACTGCTATCACTCAGACCAGTCTCTCATTTTTCAACCCTAAGAGACTGAGCTTCAGGTTGATGCATACTTTGAAGAGCTGATTTGTATAGTTACTAAGAGAATAAAGGATCTCTGAGGGTAGTTGGTTCCTCTCATACATTTTCTATGGTAGCAAAGCTGGGTACAGGATGAGACATGGGAGAGGGATGTCGACGTACATGCTCAATGGCCAGAGTTATTCTTCAATATTCCTTCAGCACACTTGGATGGGAATTTCGGGGATGAATTTATTTAAGGTGAAATTTTTGTAAGAACCCAATTGTTCTAATGAGGTATTGTTTCTATCTTTCTTTTTTTTCTATGAGTTATTTTTGAAAAAAGAAGAAAAAATTGAAAAAATTTATGTTTTAGTAGAACACACCATGAAATCCTATGTACATGTCGTGTAGTCTATCCATGTAGATGGGGATATATGGTGTGTTCTTTTTTCAGTAAGAGAAGAAAAAGCCATTACACTCTATGTAATTCCTAGTACAATCCATGCAGTCATGTCGGCAAGGTCGGTGCAAAAAATGTAAAGTAATTCAGTGAATTTAGGAATATTAAAATGATAAATATTCCATTTATACTAACTTACAATCCATGTACTACTAAAATTAGTCTTAAAATGGGTTGTATCCTTTTATTCACTTCTTCTAGACAATAGAGTCATCGGGTGACGAACTTGGAGCCACGAGAGTTGAATCTTCTCTCGTTTCATTGTCTAGAATCAAATTCAAGGTCATTAGACTCATTGGATTCCTCTTTGTAAGATATTTCTTCTAATTGATCCATTCATAATGATTTCGGTTCTTGAAAAATTTATTCAAGGTTGAATAATTTACCTCTTTTGTTAGATCTATCACTACTGGAAAGCTGGGTTTTCCCAACACTTGTATGCCAACGCTTCAACAGAACTGTTGGTAAAGGGGTATAAAATACGTATTTCCCAACGGTTTGAATAAACAGTTGGGAAATATAAATTTTTTTCTCCCTTTCCCAAAGGTTTATACAAACCGTTGTAAATGTCCATGAATTTGGAAGGCTTTCCCAACGGTTTGTGTAAACCATTGGCAAAGCTCACCTTTCCAAATGGTTTTAAAAAACATTGGGAAATTTTTCCCCAAAATTCCCAGAAAACCCGATATCCCATCCATGAGATTGAAATGCTGAGACCTAAGATCTCTCTCGCTTGGAAAATCATTCCACCAGATCCATATTCAATCACAAAGTTGTTTTGTTTTACACTTCAAATTTGTAAGTAGTACGTTTTGTTTAATGTTTTGCATATAATTTTTTTCTTTTCTGTTTTGATATGGCTTAATCCTAGGGTTTGTGCTGTATGGTATACCCAGAAATTTCAATTTGATTTGTTTTCTGTATTTATTCTGGTGTCATGTGTGAATCAATTTTTTGTTCTATTTTTGTTTTCTGCTTTTTGTTCTGGTGGGATGTGC